>RJWJ010001199.1:0-144369 GCA_004363605.1 Indri indri
TTAGCCGTGGATGTCATGGATGGACTTCTCACCATAACCCCCTTGGACTTAACAGTTGCTCCTAACCATTTCTTAGTTTCAAATTAATCTCTCCAAACTTCAAACTTGGAGGATGGTTGGCAATCATGGCTCTGGCCCTTTGGATTGAATACAGTATTGTTACTTTGAGTCTTGGCTTATCTCACTTGCTTGCTTCTCCATTTCTTTGTACCTAGGGTTGCTTCAGCCAGGAATCCCTGCAGTGCTTCTCCCTGTTGTTCACCAATGATGCCTGTATAGAAGGAATTGAGACAAATTCTTCTAAAGCTTCATTTAGAATGCTGACACTAAAACATAATTATATCTAGACTGTGTATGCCCAGATCTATTAATTTGGGTCCTTCTCATCCATAGATGAAGTGAAAAGTTATCTTTGTGTTATGATTTGAGTGGGTAGCCTCCCTAACCAAAAATATCTTCCCTACTCAGGAGAAGTGCTGGGAATTCAATCATTGAAGAGTCTTTTCTCTCAATTAATCACAAGGCAAGCCAATGTTCTCTTTTAAACTGCTGATGACCTACCCATTAGGTCAAAAACTTTTTAGTATGAATTAGATATTTTTCAGCCCACTTTCTTCCCAAATAAGTGAGCGTAAGTAGTACACTAGAGTCCTTGGAAAATACGTGAAAGAAAAGAAAAGACAAAAAAGTGGATGATGGAAAAGTACCAAAGAAAAATTTTGCCTACTTCCCCATGTGGTCATAGGCTAGCCTGCAGCCAACTCCTGCATCCACAAGCATAATAATTTTTTTATTTTGTTTCCTTGAGGCTAGGTTCCAAATCAATATCCCTTCTACTTATCAAGTGTTCTTTATTCATTAATCCTACCTTTGGCTGCCTGAGACTTCAAAGATTACCTTCATGCTATCTTACTGCCAGGGCCTGGGAGTCCTTTCTTCTTTTTTGCTTTCCATTAAATCTCACTTCTCCTCAAGGCCAAGATCATTACACACCCTCCATAAAACCTTATCTGAGACTCCAAACCTTACTCTCAATTTACTCAGCAAACATTATTCTAAGGCATGAAAATGAAGAGGAATGGAACTATGTTCATTGAGTACCCACTATGTGCCAGGCATTGTGCTAAGCATATCTCAATAAGGTGTCTCATCTTAAATATTCACAACAACCATATCGGGTAGGGGTTATTATCATTGTAAAATAAAAACAGAAAAAAGAAATTCACTCTTTTTCACAAGAAACAGAGATCTGCCTAGAAAACTGCCCTGCACCTAACTGGGAGAGTTAAGGAGAAAGATGTTATGTCTTATGTGATTATGGTAAGCCATTAGATTAGAGCAGTCTGGAAGATTCTAATTCAAAACCTGTGAACATTCCAGGTTTTGCACTAGCTGTGCAGCTTTTTAGTATTTGCATGCTTGGAAGGTCTATGGATACGATGAAATAAAACTTTTCTGAGAAAAGAATGTAAATAAAAATTCTATTAAGCTATTATTGGTGACAAGTAGCTTAGACTCAGTAGTGTGCCTCTTTGCCAGTATCTATTTTTTTAATATAGCCACTCCGGCTTTCCTTTTATTAGTATTTGCATAGTATATCTCTTTTCATCCTTTTAAATTTTAACATACCTATATCATTATATTTGAAGTGAGTCTCTTATAGGCAGCATGTAGTTAGATCTTTCTTTAAAAATCCATTCTGACAATCTCTGACTTTTACATTTACATTTAATGTAATTATTGATATGTTTGGATTTAGACCTATTTTATTGCTTGTTTTTTTACTATTCTCTCTATTTTTCATTTCTCTCTTTTCCTTTTCTTTCTCTTTTTGGATTATTTGAACATATTTTAATATTCCACTTTAATTTATCTATTGTGGTTTTTTACCATCTATATATTGTTTTTTAATTTTCATTGTGTTTTCTTTTTTTACTAATCATAGAAAAGGGAAACATTAAAACACTATTTCTATTCCACAGAGGTTGCACTAATGTAACCATAATGTTTTTACCTTCATAATACCCTGAAATAAAAAAAATAATAATAATAAATAAATAAATAAATAAAATTTAAAAAAAAAACACTATTTCTAGTGCTTGTTCTAGGGATTATAATATACATACCAGAAAAAGACATTAACCTACAGATTTAAGAATCTCAGTCACTTCTTGGCTTTTTGGCTAAGATCAAGGGTAGTATCTGTTCTTATCAGATTTTTAAAAATCTCAGAAAATCTCAAATAGGATAAACCCAAAGAAATTTATGCCCAGATACAACATAATCAAACTGCCAAAAACTAAAGACAAAGAAAAAACCCTGAGAGCGGCCAGAGAAGAGTGAACTTTTCACAGTCTACTCAGAATCAATATTTTACTACTTCAAGGAGAAAAATATTACTACCATATAGGTTCCTTTACCTTTCCCCTTTTATATTATAGTTGCCTATAAAAGTAGTACATCCACATATATTAAAAACTCTAACAGAAAATATTATAAATTTGGCTTTCAATCATCAAACATATTTTAAAGAACTCAAAAGGAGAGAATATTCTATTTGCCTAGATATTTACAATTTACGTTGCTTTTCTTTCATTCCTGATATTCCATGTTTCTTTCTGATAACATTCCCTTTCCATCTGGAGAACTTTGTTTAGCAATTCCCTCAGAAAATGTCTGCAGGCAATAAATTCTCTTAGTTTTTCTTCATCTAATAATGTCTTTATTTTACCTTCATTACTGAAGGACTGGATTGACAGTTCTTTTTTTCCAGCACTTAAAAAAAATGTCATTTCACTTCCTACTGGCCTCTATGATTTCTAATGAGAAATTTTGCTGACATTCAAATTGTTATTCCCCTGTAAGTAATATGTCATTTTCTCTGGCTGCTCACAGAGTTGTTTCTTTGCCTTTAGTTTTTGGCAGTTTGATTATTATGTATCTGGGCATAGATTTCTTTGGGTTTACCCTATTTGAGATTTTCTGAGATTTTTTAAATCTGATAAGAACAGATACTACACTTGATCTTAGCCAAAAAGCTAAGAAGTAATTGAGATTTTTAAATCTGTAGGTTTATATCTTTTGCCAAACTTGGAGAAGTTTTCAGCCATTATTTCCTCATATTTTTTTTTTCTACACTGTGCTCTTTCTCATTTTCTTTTGAGTCTCCAATGACACAAATATTAGACCTCCTAGTATTCTCCAACAGGTCCCTGAGGCTCTGTTTATTATTTTTAAAAATATTTTTTTCCTCTCCATTGTTCAGATAGGATAATTTCTATTGATCTACCTACAAGCTCACTATTTCCTCCATTATCTTCATTTTCCTATTGAGCCCATCTTGTGAGTTTTTTTTATCTTGGTTATTGTATTTTTCAGTTCTAAACTTTTAATTTAATTTCTCTTTTTATCTTCTATTTCCCTGCCGAGACTTTCTGTCTTCTCATTTATTTTAAGAGTGTTTTCTCTTATTTCTTGGAGCATCTTAATAATAGTTGCTTTAAAGTTTTTGTCTGATAATTCCAACATCTGTGACAGCTTGGCCTTGGTTTCTGTTGGTTGTTTTTTCCCATGAGAGCTGAAATTTTTCCTGGTTCTTTGTATGCTGAGTAATTGTGTATTTTATGCTGGACATTTTGGAAGACTGGGTTATGAGACTCTGTTTTTAAGTCCTATGGGGAATGTAGTTAGCTTTGTTATAACAGGCAATCAACTTTATTGAATTCAGGCTATACATTCCAACCACCCTTCTATGGGTTATGGTTCCAATGTTCAGTTTCCAAAGCCTTTGCAGTGCTATTCAGATCTGTCTCATATGTGTGCCATCCAGTGGCCAGTTTGGGACCTAAGCAGTGTTCTTTACCATAATTCAGTTCTTAAAATCTTCGGTATATTGTTTAGGGTCAGACCCATATGTGCAAACTAGGGAGGGAGCCTAGGCATTCACAAACAATTTTATCAGGTTGTTTTCCTCATACTTTCCAAAATTTTCCAATTTTTCTTCCCTGGGGCTCACCTTATAGTCTCTGACCCTCTTATAGTCTGAGAAAGGTGGAGTTTTAGCTAACTACTCTGTGCTGTGCACTTCCCACAACTATTCCTATGTCTGGGTACTGAACAGCAGGATGGAAGAAAGAGGGAAAAAAAGCAATGAGGGTTCACCTCATCCTCTTGGGACACAGCTCTTCTGATCAGAAACAAAGGTTCTTCTCTTTCAGAGTTTTAGGCATCTTTCAGAGTTTTAGGCATCTGTAGCCCCGCATTGCTGCTGCTGTATCTACTACTAGTGTTGGTACTACAGCATTGCCTGGAGTGCAGGAGAACAGAGAAAAGGGGAAAACCCACGGGATTTCCCCCACTCTTTCTGATCATCAAGAGATCTCTTTCCTGCTTTTAAAGACAGAACTAGAGGGCTTCTCCCAGAGCTCTCTCTGTCCATGCCCCAGTACCCACTTCTAAATTTTTGGCTGCATGGACTACTCTAGACCAGAGATTGGAGAGGAAAAATAAATAATAAACTCAGCGCCAGTTTGGTAGCACTTCAGATCCTGGCCTTTTTTCCCAACCTGCCTGCTACTGTTTATTTTTCAGAATCCTCAGATAGCTGCCCTATGCATTCTGTCCAGGTTTTATAGCTGCATTAAATGAGATAAACAGGGTGGAGTTACCCCATTTTACTTAGAACCAGAACATCCTTGTTCTTTTATATTTTGTTACAAATATATCTCTGTATTTATCACAGAGTTATTTTTGTTATTTTTACAACTCCACTGCTGGATAACAATGTTGTGTTAGGTAGAGTAACCTGGAAATAGAGACTGAGACAAGGATTCTTTTAATTGTATATAATTAAGATGTACAGCATGATGCTCTGATATACATATACATGATGAAGTGGTTATGACAGTCAAGTAAGTTAACATATCCATTATTTCACAGTTACTATTTTTTGTGGCAAGATCACCAAAAATCTACTCTCTTGGCAAATTTCTGCTATACAATATTATGAAGTATATTCCTCATGCTGCACATTAGATCTCTAGATTTATTCATCCTACATAACTGCACCTTTATACCCTTTGGCCCAAGTCTCCCCATTCTCCACCCCATGCTCCCGGTAACCACTGTTCTACTCTTTGTTTCCATGTAGAGTGTTTGTTTTTTTTTTAGATTCCACACATGAGTAAGATCACGGAGTATTTGTCTTTCTGTGCCTAGTTTATTTCATTTAGTATAATGTCCTCCAGATTCCTCCATGTTGTTGCAAAAAGTAGGATCATTTTTTAAAGGTTGAATAGTAGTCCATTGTGTATAAACACCACTCTTTATTTATTCATCCCTTGATGGACACTTAGGTTGATTCCCTGTCTTGGCTTTAATGCAGCAATGAACATGGGAGTGCAGATATCTCTTTGACATATTGATTCCATTGCCTTTGGATATATATCTAGAGGTGGGATTGCTGGACCATATGGTAGTTCTGTATTTTTAGTTTTTGAGGAACTACTGTTGTTCCGTAATAGCTATACCAATTTACATTCCCATCAGTAGTATATAAGTGTAACCCTTTCTCTACATCCTCTCTAACACTTATTTCTTGGAGTGTTCTCAGGAGAAACCTGTAAGGAAGGAAGTGAGAGAAGCAGAAAGTCAGGGAAAGAAGCTAAGCAAAGATGCGGTTTCAACGGAAGTCTAGCATCAGCCTGATCCCACAGTGAGATCTAGAGCAAAGATAGTACCACAATGGTGTCTCCCTTGAGGCAAAGGGGATGGCCTTTTGCTCCTACATACCAGTCAGTCATTGGCTATGTTGGTGGGTACGTAACCTCTTAGACATCTCTTGGCGAGCTGCTTCCCATTAGCTGTAGAGTAATTCTCCAGAGAAGAGTGCAGCTGTGAGCTGTTAGCAGCCAACACTCACAGCTGCTAAATATAAAATAGAGTTAGTCCCAGTTCTGGGTAAAATGAAGTAAGCAACTAGGGGATGGGCACTCTGGGTGAAGCATCAACACCATCATTATAATGATTAATCATACATTTCAGGCCAGGTGTGGTGGCTCACACCTGTAACCCTAGCACCTTGGGAGACCGAGGCAGGAGGATTGCTTGAGGCCAGGAGTTTGAGACCAGCCTGAGCAAGAGTGAGACCTCGTCTCCACTAAAAATAGAAAAATTAGCCGGGCGTGATGGCACATGCCTGTAGTCCCAGCTATTTGGGATGCTGAGGCAGGAGGATGGCTTGACCACAGGAGTTTGAGGTTGCAGTAAGCTATGATGATGCCACTGCACACTAGCTGAGGTGACAGAGTGAGATACTGTCTCAAAAAAAGAAAGAAAAATCATACATTTCAATGGTGATAGTCACTGAATGCTGCAATTTCCTTCCAAAGCATAGAGAATCACTAACTGCTTATGGCATTGCAGGAACCATGCCTACGCTGAAATAATCAGCCACCAGGGCGATGATTCTCAACATTTAACGTGCATGAGAATCACTTGGGGAGCTTGTTAAAGATGCAGATTCCAACACCAATCCAGAGATTCTTATTCAGTGGATCTCCTATAGAAGCTTCATTTTAACAAGGACCCCTGTGATTCACTTTGAGATTATGGGGGTAGTCATACAACCCAACCTACTTTGGTGATGGCAAACATCATTCTGCTTTGTGTACCCCCACCTAAGTCTGAAGCTCCTATGGGCAGATGCTAAATTGCAGTAGTTTCCCCTATAGTAATGTTCACAACCATAAAGTGTTTTATATGGGCTGTTTTAATTAAGCCTTTGTAGATTCATTTTTTTCTGGTGATCCAAGTAACCACTTTATAGAGAGCTCGAAATAAGGCGATTGTAAGAGTCTGAGGCACAGAGCAAAATCTCAGAGCATGAGCCATAGGAAATGTAGAATTCCAGGAGGCAGCTAGCCCCATCAGCAGTGAATCATAAATTTTTTAGAATAATCTTCAGATAGTGCAGGGGCATCAGAGGCTTACTGACACAAGACACCCATCTCTGCCACATGCCCTCCACCATGAATAAGAACATATGGCTGAGATGGACCTGGGAGAGGAGCATCTGTTTTTACAGCTGTGATTGTCCATACAGATTGGGGTCTGCATCAATCATATCATCTTTCACTAGAAAGGACAGAATATTGATCAGAACCCATGCTTGCCTAACAATACCAGCTCCACTTTGGGTATCTAGAAAGTCTAAGACCAAAAATGGAACAATATTTTCAAAGTGACATCATAAAGCAAAAACTAATATGAGAAACCAATAGGCTATCAAGTGTTCCTTTCATTTCCTTTGTAAGAATTAGGCTGCCTGCTGTGAGAGCAAAGGATTTGCTTAGGAAGATCTACTTAATAAGATAAAGTATCTTCCTGCAGTAAATCTAAAAAATACACAGTTTATGCTCTGCTGCATTTTTGTCTTCTATGATTTTATTAGCTTATCAAACGCACAGCACTGCACACTTGAATAGGGCAGTTACTTTATCTATTCTTGAAGATCAAATAGAAGCTATGAGGTAGATCCAGTTGCAGTTTAGGAAATCTGACATGTAAGATTTTATGGGCCATTATTAAGTACAGAAATTTTAATGATTACTCAGATCAAAATGTCATTTATGGTCATAACAAATAAGTGGTTTGGGATTTGTTATTCCCAAAGGGAGTATCATTGAGGCTGACCCTTGCCCAAGGGGATGTTTATAAATATATGGGCCTTTGCAAAATGGGTGAAGCACCTAGTTTATATTCACTTAATGACTGACTCTTTGTCTGCTTCTGATGTACAGTTAAAGGAGCTTGTTGTTTGCTGATAAATCTTCCCAGGATTCAGGAGGTCAAAGTAAAGAAACAGTGTTGTTTGGCAACCCATGATCATCTATCTTACTTCTTTGAGGAAGGAGAAGCTCTGAGCTGAGGTGATGAACAGTAAGCAAGAATTGATTAATAAGCATCATTTTTCTGGCTTCATTTATGTGCTTGTGTAAGCAGGCAGGCTAGACTAGTCATGCCTCTGAGAAGAGGTAAAAAATGACTGGGGATGAATTGGGAAAGTGCAGGGAGTTGTAATGCTGAGATACCATTTGTCTCCTGGGTTCAGTAGTTTCTAGAGGAATCCCGAGACCATGCAATGAGTGTGAATTGGGCTAGACCAGTGTTGTATGCTAGGCTTTCTGGGAGGTCCACTCTGAGAGAGTATAGAAGGTAGGATGTTTATTAGGGCTCATCCTTGGGATCGATACCCGGGGAAAGGAGGAAAAAGAAGCAGGAGCAGGCAGAGGGAGAAGACAAGCTGTGACACGGGCCCAATAGCAGCCTTAGCAGACTCCCAAGAGAGCTCTGGAGCTAGAATGGTTCTTCAGATTGGCCTCCAGTCCAGACTGAGGTGGCTGAGAATTTATATGACTGCATTGATATGTCATTGGATATTGACCACCCCAGAAGGTCATCAAGGAAACCTACTTTTGGTTGCAGTGGCTCTCTTTAGCTGAGGCAATCCCTAAAAAAACTGACAGCTAAGGGATGTCTGTCATCAGTACTCCTAGCAGCTGAGACAAGGACTTCACTTAAGGGGGATCTGGGCTGTGCACCAGAGTGGCCGGCACACCTGGTCAAACTTGGGCTTTGGCTTATTTGAGTGATTGTACTGGGTAAGGGAACTCAGAAACTGCAGGGCTAGTTATCAAAGGCAAGTCATGCTACATGAATTTTGTTGCTTCTGCCTCTAATAATCCTTTTATTTCAAGACATGACAGGGAAGGGTAGATGTGAAGAGTTCTGGACCTGGCCCTAGCTCTGTCTACAGGGGTGGGGCAAAGCTAGAGTGGAGTCAAGGGTAGAGGTGACACAAGACTGGGGTTGTGGGTGGAACATCAGAATGGTGGGGTGGGAATGTCATTCAAGGCCTTCAGCAAAGGTCAAGAAGTCAATATAGGGCATCTAAAATGAAACAAAATCAGGTGGAGGTAATACTTGGAAGTCCATGCAGTCTGTTGGGATTTAGGGGAAGGCAAGGCACAGGGATAAAAATGATAGCAACTATGCTTTATTAAGTACTTATATGGATCAGGAACCCAGCTAAACATTTTACACATATCATCTCATTTAAAAATGCTTACAATTTTTCATGGTAGCTATTATTATTTTCATTTTTATGGGCAAAGAAGTCAGTTCAGAGAGGAACTTACTAAAAATTATACAGCTAGTAAGTGGCACAGATTCTAGAGACAGACTGTCTGGGCTCAAATTCTGGCTCTAACTTGATGTGTGACCTGAGGCAAATTACTTAACCTCTCTGTTCCTTGGTTTCTTCATCTTTACAATGGGAATAACATTTACCTTTTATAGCTGTTCTGAGAAACACCTGCATTAATAACATTAAAGTTCAGAAAGCAATGCCTAGCACAGCTTAGAAGTTATGTAATTGTGAACTAAGTGAATAGGTTAGTCTAACTCCAAAGCCTGTGTTCTTTTTTTTTTTTGAGACAAGAGTCTCGCTCGGTTGCCTGGAGTAGAGCGTCATCATC
Organism: Indri indri; assembly: GCA_004363605.1. Lineage (NCBI taxonomy): Eukaryota > Metazoa > Chordata > Mammalia > Primates > Indriidae > Indri > Indri indri. The sequence continues at coordinate 9,537 of RJWJ010001199.1, forward strand.
GTATCTCACTGCAATCTCAAGCTCCTGGGCTCAAGAGATCCTCCTGCCTCAGCCTCCCGAGTAGCTGGGACTATAGGTGCATGACACGACACCCAGCTAATATATATATGTGTTAGGCATTTTTCTGGATAGTGGAGATAAAGAAATGAACAAAACAGCCAAAGCCCCAGCCATCACAGAGCTTATATTCTAATGCAGAGACGGGCACAAAACAAAATAATTGATACATAAATAATGGCAGGTAGCGGTAAGAAAAATGAAGGAAACGAAGCACGGGTAAGAGCACAGGCAGCAATGGAGGTGGGGCGATGGCGAAGGGCTACGTGCACGCTATTTTAAAAAGAGAGATGAGGAAAGGCCTTTCCAATGAGGCGACACTTGAGCAGAGACCTGAATGACTTGGGGAGGGACTCAGGCAGTAATCTGGGAGGCAAGCCCACAGGGAAAATAACAAGAAAGGAAAAGATGGCCCTTCAGGGTTGTCCCAAGTCAGGTGATGTGGGCTGCTTAGAAGGAGAAGAGATCTTGGGCGAGGCCATTTTCTTCAGTGGAGGCAATCTCCAAAGGGGGCTGACAGCTGAAGGCTGCCCTCGGGCAGCACTCCCAGCAGCTGCAGAAAGAAGTGTTTCATTCCTGAAGGGCAATCTGGGTAACACATCCCAGCTTCCAGCATCCAGTGCCCGCTTCAGTTGCTTATTCTATTATTTGGCTTACTCCTAGAGAAATCAATCTTTGCCACCATGAAAGGTATGCTGAACATTTCGAACAATTCATCAAAGTTCTTGTGCAAAAGTCCAAAGTTTGAAATGTTACTTTGGGTTTAAATAGCTAGAAAGGCAATGTAAATATTGGAACACCCATTCCTGAATAACACAAGGGAAAGGAGCAAAAGCCTAAATCTGAAAGTTCTTTGGAAGAGAGTCCTTGGCAGATGGGTGATTTTAACATGTGACACCATGAATTCTTTTGCAACTTGATAACACATCAGCACTGCCCACACGTTCTAGAAACCACGTGAATGAAAAAGGCTGTCATTAGAGCTGGAAATTGCTTTGTGACTTTGGCAATGGGTTTGCTCTTAGGCCAGGCACAGATTTCCCAGTTTCTGAATTCTAACCAATAATTGCTGTTACTGTGTTTGGGAGATGACTTCTGGAGATTGTGGCAAAAAAGATAGAATTCTCTGCCTTTTAAGGCACCTTAATCAAGATTTTGGCAGCATAGAAGTCTTCAACTTAGTAAACTGAGCAGCCATTTCCATAGCAGAGAAATAAGCTACTGTTTGACCCAGAGAGGGAGCTTTCAGCTATTGTTTGTTGACCTGAGCTGAGGGAAACAAGATGACAGATTGGACAAGCAGCACACCAGGCAATTTATGCCCTTCATGGACTGTCAAACATTAATTTAATTTAATTTTAATCATTACCATCTGGTACTTATATAGCAAGTCAGGCCCAGATAGATATTTCCTTATCTCGAACTGGCAAACAGAGCTGCATTTTGGCCTACAGCCATATCCATATACCCCCAGGAGCAGGCAGGAACATCGTGGGAGGGGAGATCTGTACTGATGCCAGGCATGCAGCCATCACCAGCCCTGAAAGCTGTAAATGAGACCTGCTGTTGGTGCTGGTCCCACCATGGGTCACCAGCCCTTTCTCCTGTCCTGTCATGGAGGCATAAATGCTGAGTCATGTCTTTGTATTTCTGGACATTGACAGAGGGGATTGGCCAGGAGTGGAGTCTGGATGAACTGAGGCATCCGACTCCGTGGCTTAAACCTCTTGAGCAGCTAAAGTGACCAGTAGCCACAGTTAATCTGTTCATTAGGGAATTATTAAGCACTGATGATGGAAATAAGCATTGGGGCTGAATGACCTTTGAGGTTCCATCACACTGAAAATCTATGATTTGTCTGTGTCAATCACAGTGCCAGACTCAGTAGGGAATACAGAAGAAGTATCAGGCAGCATCCCTGCCCTAGAATTCAACTCAGTCCCAGGAGGGATTCTCCTTTCTTTCCAGACCCTAGTCTGAACCTCAGGTTATTGATGACTGGTAGGGAGTAGAAGGGTTGCCAATCAAGTCCCAGGGTAGTAGGGGAGGGGGGATGCAGGAAGAAGCCCTTCCTGTTCCTGAATTTTAATTTCTCCATTGCAAAGTAGCTTGGTGCCCACAAGGCTGGAGGATGTCATTCAGCAAGCTAGCTCTGGCTTCAGGAGACAAACACTGAGCCCTGTTCATTGCTTTGTGGGTAATGATCATATGACCCACTTGAGAGAGGACAGCAAATTTTCTCCTTTCCTTTGAAAATAAAGAGGTCTCTTTTTTTCTGATTTCCTGCAGTGATTTTAAATACATTCTTATTGCCAAAAAAAAAAATCAGATAATATAGAAAAGTAGAAAGTAACAAATTGGTCACACATAGATACAGACCCCAGTTAACATTTTAGTATATATGTCTTTATAAACACACACACGCATGCACATATATTTAGAAAAAATGGGATCATGTTATAGGTAAGGGAAAGCAAAATCCCTTGCTGGGTGATTTTCTTCTCCAGCCAGATGTCAGTATGACCAGAAAGAACATTCAGGAGCTTCAAGCAGGGAAAAGGAGGGTGGCATTGCAAAATTTGCCACTTCAAATTTCAAGGCTGGATGTTCTTTCTAGCTCAAGCTGTGTCCATCCAACCCACCTCTTGGCAACCACCAAGGACAGACTTGCCAGCCCTTCTGAAATATGAGGCCACCTCTATTCAGAATATGAATCTTGTTTCTTTCTATGAAACATTACATTTTTCCTTTTCAAAAAGTAACAGAAAGCACTTTTCATCATGGAGGGCAAGGGGCAAATGCAGCATGAAAGAAACATTTGCAAAAGTTAAAATGAAGCATGGTAAGGAAAGAGAAAATCATTGCCTGCCTTCTTTCCTGAATACAAGAAGTTTAAACCATATTTTAACTTTTTCTTTATGTTAAAAGAGAAGACTATTTCATACAGAACCCATTTTGATCCATGTGCATCAAAATTAAAAGGATGTGATCTACAAGTGTATTTTGTCCCAGGTCAGTATGAGATTGCAGCTATCTCCATGGGGGGATTCCAGTCTCTTCTGGAGAGTGACCAGAGAGTAGAGGCCCACAGAGCCAGGCCATGTAAGGAATGCTGGAGTAAGCCAGGTGTGTTTTAGTGGAGAAGGGAAGGAAGTCTTAGGTCAGTGGGAAGATGAGCTGGACTTATTTTATATTCTTCTGGAAGTTAGAACCACAATTAAAAGATCAAATGTGTTGTGAGGTACAGACCTGACAAGTGGTATTTGAGAAGTTGGAGAAACAAGAGGGGTGAAGGCAGCTAATATTTATTGAGCACCTACTATATGTCAGAAGTTGTGCTAAATTCCTTATATTATTCAATCTTCACATCAACCTTAAGAGGTAGATAATATTGCTGGTATTTTATATGTAAGGAGACTCAGAGAGGTTAAGTAACTTGCCCAAAGTTAGTTACATAGCCATGAAGTGGCAGAATCAGGTTTAAACTCACATCCACTCAGCTCCCAAGTGGCTCTCTTGCCCCTGAATCACACTCTCTAAAAACAGAACGAGTGGTTCTCATGAGCTAATGTGTTGCTGGGTACCTGGGTGTATTCAAGCAAAGACTAGATGGTTATTTGCTGGGGACATTTTTCAGGGGATTTGTGCATTGATATAGAGCTGGAACACGTGATTTCTAAGAGTCCTTCTAACTGCATGTTCTAACAAGGTGTTTCTAACTAAAACATATCACTCTTGCTTGTCTTCTAGGACACCTACCAGGGACACAACTAGAATTACTTTTTTGGCTAAGGCATCATCCTTGGAAAAAGGAACTCAAGGTATATTCCCAATGAATGTTCCCTTGGAGGACCAACTCCAGCAGACACTATTGGTGCCTTACCCATACCCCCTCAGCACTCACCATGCCCATACATGCCCATGGGGTCCTGCCACAAACACCCACAACTCTATATCACAGGGCTTTCTCTTGGTTCTCGTAGGGCAGGCTGGAAGTGTCAGAAAGGTAACACCCTTGGAAGCAGTTCTCAGCTAATGACAGATGGGAGTTAGAAGATAACTTCCAGCTTCCATGGCCTTGTGTGGGATAACTCTGAGGCATTTCCCCTACAGTCTCCCAGAGTTCCTCAGGAGGAATGAGTCCTAGTTGCCATAGGGGTAACTTTCTTTTTAACACACCCTTTACTGTTTTTTCCCCCTTGTCTGTCTCACTTCCCCTCACCCCTACTGGTGCTTCCAGGGATCACCTCCCAAATAAACTAGTTGCACTCAAACCCTTGTCTCAGGGTCTATTTTAGAGTGAACCCACAAGACACCGAGATATCACAGTGTTTCTCAACCTCGGCGCTATTGACATTTTGGGCTGGAGAATTCTTTGTTGGGGAGTGGGGGGGTGCTGTCGTGTACACTGTAGGATGTTCAGCAGCATTTTTGGCCTCTACCCACTAGATGCCAGTTCTACCCTCTCGCTGGTTGTGACACACAAAAATGTCTCCAAATATTGCCAAATATCTTCTGGTGGGGGTGGAGGGCAAAATCAGCCCCAGTTGAGAACCACTGCTTGTTTGAGGTGCCCGTGGGAAGCTTAGGGAGGGTAGGATTTGGGGAGGCAGACCTATTGGGATAGGCCGTGGGCGAGCTTCTCAGCGAGTTTAGTGGAGGGCACAGGTTGGGTGAGGAGGAGGCTGTGTGTGTGTGTGTGTGTTTTTGGAGAGGAAAATGATGAACTAATTCATCCTGTTTCATAACTGTGCCTGGTGCCAGGTGGTCCCTTGTCCAAAGTAGAAGAACACCTCAAAACTAAACTCAGTACCCCTTACAGTTTCTTTTAGAAAAACCACAAAGCACACAGAGACCATTTTTCTGTGTGCGTAACATCAGTTTTCAGGTGAGTTTAGTTTGGATGACGGGTTCTTAAGCAACCATTTCACAACCTGTCAGTTTGTGGGTTGCTAGGGATGTTTTGACTTTTAAGTACTTGTGTGCAGCTATTAAAAAAATCAATACGCAGTTCCAATATGGGGAATTCTGTCAATCAGAGTAGTGGGTCAGATAAAAGATGCAAATACTTTCTTAGCTGGAGCTTTGGGCCTGATTTGGCTGGTATATGTGCAAATGAGACACCTGAAGAGAGGGATTTTCAGGATGGTAAAGGAAACTGCAGATGTAGGTTCCAAAACCCTATATTCTCTGTAAATAGAAGTAGCAAAAAGGAATAAATATGGATTAATACCTGTGATAAAGACTTCATTTTATCCATTAGATTCCTGGTGAAAAGGTTCTGATTGGGGTTCCTCATTACCACTGAATTCTGATACCTTCCAAGGTCAAGTAGAGTAGCAAGCTGGTGCTGGATACTGTACGTGTCCTGCACAAATTCCCCTGGATCCCTTCTACCTGTTTGGTGTGCTCAGCACCCAGTTTCAGTGTGCTTTTCTGCTAATGACTAGCACCTGTGACCTTCTTTGGTGGCTTGCACTTGGGCTAATGGAGTTGCGTCACTTGTACATAAGACCCCGGGAGTTTATATCACCCTGGGGAGGCCCACAGCCAATGGGCAGGAATATAAAAGCCCAGTTCCCTTGCTTCATGTTGAAATAAACTCTAGGTGTAATTTGCACTCCAGAGATCCACCTTGGGATCAAGACAAAGCTGAGACTTTTCTTGACATTGCAACCTTGTTTTTTGACTTCCTCTTTCTCTGTCCTGCTTTCCCCACTTTCTTTTGGTCTCCCTTTAGGAGCACTTTTCCAATAAAATCACTTGCATAGGAATCCTCATATCAGGGTCTACTTCTGGGAAATATGACCCAAGACATAAACATTCCAAGGTCTATATTTCAGTGAGAAGAAAGGTGAATTCTACCACTCACATGGAATGTTCCAAAATCTTACCTTCTTCTACAAAATAGGCACTTGTTAGATATTTCTTGTTGTAATGGATGATGATCTTGGGCTAGAGGATTGAGAAAACAAATAGACCTCTGCTACCTATACGCTGCTTCCCCTGCCTTCACAGCCAGCAGGGCCACAAGAGACCTCAGGGTATGTTATTGAAGCTTGCTTAGCCAAGGGAAGTAAGAGAAACTGCCCTTGCTCATGTTTTAAATGACTTGGATCTTGGACATCCAAAGCTGTGCCTATGTGCTTTTATGCTTGAAAAGGTATAGCCATAGAGGATAATGATTCAGCAAAACAGGTCTGCAGTGAGAAAACTTGGATCAAAAACATACTGAGATCTGCTTCTGATACTAGGGTTTGAGAGGCTCTCTACAATTTTATCTCAAAATTGATTGATGATATAGCACCATTTTTTAGTTCTTTCTGTTTGTTTGGCAGTGTTTTCTCGTGCATCACATCATTTAACCTTGTAGCATACTTGGGAGGTATTAACATCCCCGTTTTATAGGCAAGAAAACTGGGGCTCAAAGAGGTTATGCTACCTGCCTAAGGTCACATCTGTAGTATGCGGCAAAGCTGGGATTTAAACTCACTTTGGTCTGATTCTAAGGACTATGAGCTTAACCACCCACCAGAGTGTGCCAATGACATTGGCTCTCTTTTCTCTAAAGTAATGAGGGAAAGATTTGTCAACATTTGCACAAGGCAGAAAACTATCTCATCTGGGAAGGTTTATATAGACATTTTTCTTTTCTAAGAGGAATAAATAAATGTATATGAAACTGAAATATATTCAATGACCCTGCCATGCTACAATACACATAATATTTTATATGGTGAAGTTTTCTCTAAGCTTAGCATTTCCTTATTATAAGGTCAATATGATGATTAATGGTTTACGCACAAGGTAGAAAATGATCATTTTCTTTGCAGTCATTTGGAGAGCATTGCATCAGGTATAACTTCTCTATTTGGTATCTGCCAGGGTTGTTCTCGGGTTTTAATTTTTGTTTTTCCTCCTCCTCTCCACCCCCAGACTCTTTTGTTGCCCTAGAACCAAGGCCAGGAAAGCTGTAGAACTATGTACTCTTGTTTTATCCAATTAATTCCCTCCAGGACTGAAAAATGTGGCTATTCCTGAATTCTAACAGTTTTTGCAAACCTCAAATGCAATATGAGAACACTTTTGGACCACAACCTTCCATGAAAAAAAAATGACAATATATCCTGTATTTAGATACAGGAAGTATGTTCATATTTTAGCTTAAGCAGTGAAGAAAGACTCTGGGCTTCTTTTTGAAATTTTAAAGTGTCATTTTTCAGCAACAAAGAAAATAACAATTTAAAGAAACTGTGGAAGAAGGAATTTTTATTTTCATTTGGAACTGGGTCCAAAGTTTAGAGCAAAACTCTCTTCTCTGGAGTTCAAATCTTGTTTACACTAAATAGAATATGTATGTCTTCCTGTTTGATAGAAAACACATGAATGTGTACTAATTGTGAAACAGCCCCAGGCAAGGGATATTTAGGAAAATAAAATGGTAAGCGTGGAATCACAAACCTGGAAGAGACCCTGTGAGAACATCTAGTTCTGCCCTCATCTTCCAGTGGGGCTGGCTAACTCATCCTGTATGGATTATTTTCTATTTTGGTGGGATTTATAAATCTACATTTTTCATCTTTTGCGCCCATTCATATGACATTTCAGTTAATGGTGGGATGTCTGAAATCCTAAGAGGCTACCAGTACCTAACAAAACACCTGGCACATACAGCACTCTGTAGAAATTTCTAGAAGGTATGATTGCATCAACAAATAAAAAATATAAAAGCATGAATAGAAAATGTATGATGAAGCTCTTATTTGTATGATTAAGTAATAAAATAGAAACAAATTATGCCCTTTTGCAAACTATTCATTTCATATTCCATAGTGTAGGTGTTTTGTTTTTCTCAATGAGTAAGGGACCATGTAATATATAGTCCAAACAAGGACTCTTTGGAGAGGGAAAGTGTTGCTATTAATAATCACACCAAGACAACAGGACTACTATAAGCAAACCCGACCAATGGTCACCCTCTTAATGAGAGATTAGGAGCAGGGAAAATATATGTGTATAAGGCTTTAAATTAAGAAACAAGGGAGTTTTAACTCACAAATGAAGATTTGGATTTGGAGGGGTTTCACTGTGAATACTTTTGATGTTCTTACCTCAACTTGGAATTTTGGTAAGAAATGGGCCAAATGATGACTCCTTTACAATAATTAGGAAAGAAGGAAGAATTAAACTCATCAAAAACTAAGCTGAGACAGGCACAGAGCATACCCGCCCACACCCCACCCACCGCCACCTGCCCAGCTTCTCCCCACCGTCTAACCCCGCCTCTCCATCGCAACTTCCTGGACTATCTCCGCAGCTAGTCCCTGCTTCAGGGACCAGCTAACACGTTTTTGTGGTTAGTTCCTTATTGCTCATCAACCATGAGCTCCCAAAGCAGCCAGAATTATCCCGCGCAGGTGGAAGGTACTGTCGACCGCTTGATCAACATGCATCTGTGAGCCTCCCATACCTACCTCTCTTTGGGCTTCTATTTTGAAGGCAACAACGTGGCTCTCGAGGGCTTGGGCCAATTCTTCTGCAAGTTTGCGGAGGAGAAGCACGAGGGCACCCAGCGTCTCTCGGTGCGAAACAAATACGGTGGCGGCAACCTATTCCAAGACAAGCAGGAGCCGTCCCAAGGTGAGTGGAGTGGCAGCCTGGCCGCCATGGAAGCCGCCCTGGCCCCGGAGAAGAACCTGAACCAGGCTCTTTTGGATCTGCATGCCCTGGGTTCTGCCAATGCAGACCCCAATCTCTGTCAGTTTCTGGAGATCCACATCCTAGACGGAGATCCACGTCCTAGACGGAGAGGTGAAACTCATCAAGAACATAGGCGACTACGTGACCAACCTCCGCAGGCCGGAAGGATCCGAGGCCGGACTGGGCGAGTATCCCTTCGGAAGGCTCACTCACCCTCAAGCACGACTAGGAGCTTCCAGAGCCCAGCAGCCTATGAAGGGCCCCTCTGCATTCTTCTGGCTTCGGGATTTCTGCCTGAGCTTCTTTCTTTGGCCAGGAGGCAGCTTCTCAACACCCAGAAGCATTCACCCAAGCCACAGACCAAATGAAACCAAAAAAGTTCTTTTTGCAGGGGGGAAAAAAAGCTAGGCTGAGAGGGGGCAAAAAGTATGCAGAATAGCATGAAGGCTCTGTAGTCTGTTTAATTCTCTAGATTTTCTAAGAAGTTGTTCTTTTGTGAGTCACCTTTGTATTTTGAAGATCTGATAAACTGTATTTTCTCTGTCAAGAAAAATGTTGTATACAATTTTAGTGGTTTCATAATTTCTCTGAAGCCATTCGGGTACAAGTTTAAACTCTTTTGTTCTAAGATATATCCCTGGTTTTGCACAGCAGAGCAGAGAACTGAGTATCTGGACTGTATCATATTGTGTTGCCCCCAATCCCCAAACTCATGATAAAATTGCTTTTCCTTATTTTCAAGTTGGTGTGATGCCATCTGTCTATTCTGAGGAACACAATAAGAAAGAGCCCTGTGAAATTCATCTTTGCATCTCCCGTTAGGATGCTACTGAGAACACTGACTATTGCATCATACACTGACCTCTTTATGAAGCCTCTCAAGAGAAATTTCATTCTGTTCTTACTATTAGGAATAACAGTTCTTCTCTTGGATAATTGGTTTGTTTTTGTTTTATGGACACTGTAAATGATGTAACTAATTAAGTTTCCTTTTGACTGCCTGCTAGATAGCTTAGAGACAAATTTGTAGTCCAGCCAGAGTAAATGAGTAGGATCATATAAGCATTTTTGTATAAGCTTCATTCCTGATTCATCTGTAAGTTACTACGTTCTTGATGTATGTTGTGGATCCATTTAAGTCACCTTAAACCCTTTCTGGAACAAGGCTGTGTGCATATAAGTAGATAAAGTAAATTGTTAAAATGCAGATTAAAAAATGGCTCTGCGATTCATTTTAAAGAAAGGGGAAGATAACTTTAAGGTACACTAAGAGCTACAATGATTAGAATGGAGGGGGTCACATGGAGGTTAAATTCTAGAAGCCAAGAGAGAAGCAGCAGCAAAATGTAGCATTTTACTTAAAATGTGCTTCACTTTTCTGGTCAGTTATTTTCTCTTAAATCCATATATTTGTGTACCACAGATAGCAATCTAATAAGCATATATTGTTTTTCCTGCACTCTGAAAAGCTGGAATTAACACTTTTTCTCAAACCACAAAAGTAGAAAAAAAAATCAATTCTTTTCCTACAGCTCCTTTCCTTCCTGAAGCAGGAAGACCAAAGGCATACTATCATTTCTTTTATCCTGGAAGGGTCAGAGGCATAGGAAGAATATTTTGCAGAGACTGAGACAACTGTTTTGCTTAGTTAAGGAGAAAACCATATCTTCCTGTTTTCATACAAAGTCTTTTGATAACAAAAAAGAATATACTGGAAATATTTTTCCTAGAGAAAGGAGTTTTTCCCATTTGCTGGTAGTTGGCAGTAGGAGATCTACAGAAGCAGTTAACAGTTGTCTTCAGATTTGGATTAAAAATTTGTATCTCTGTACATAAATATATACTTAAAGTTATTTTCAAATTATCATAAAGGTGTCCTGGATTTTGTCAAATGCTTTTTATGCATCTATCAAGAGAATCATATGGTCTTTGTTCTTGCTTTTCTTTATGTGGTGAATTGCATTTGTGTAGATTCGTGTATGTTGAATCAGCCTTGCATCTCTGAGATAAAGCCCACCTGGTCATGATGAATTATTTTTTTAATGTGCTGTTGTGTTCAATTTGCTAAGATTTTGTTGAGGATTTTTACATCTATATTTATGAGGGATATTGGTATGCAGTTTTCTTTTTTTTGTCGTGTCCTCTCCTGGCTTTGGTATCAAGGTAATATTGGCTTCGTAGAATGGGTTGGGGAGGATACGATCTTTCTCAATGTTGTAGAATAATTTCTTCAGTATAGGTATGAGTTTTTCTTTGTAGGTTTGGTAAAATTCGGGTGTGAACCCATCTGGTCCAGGACTTTTTCTTGCTGGAAGATTTTTAATTGCTGCTCCAATTTCTTTGCTTGATATTGGCCTGTTCAGGAATTCTCTTTCCTCCTGACTGAGCTTAGGGAAGTTCTATGTTTCCAAGAATTTGTCCATTTCCTCCACATCATGTGGTTTTGGGGCATACAGATTTTTATAGTATTCAGAGATAATGTTTTGTACTTCCATGATGTCTCTCCTTTTTCATTTCTAATTGAGTTTATTAGAGTCCTTTCCTTTCTAGTTCTTTTCAATCTAGCAAGAGGGTTGTCAATTTTGTTTATCTTTTCAAAAAATCCAACTTTTGGTTTTATTGATCTTCTGTATAGTTCTTTTATTCTCAATTTCATTTAGTTCTGCTCTGATCTTAGTTATTTCTTTTATCCTGCTAGGTTTAGAATTAATTTGCTCTTCCTTTTCCAGTTCCTTCAGACCATTTATTAGTTTGTTGATTTTTGAGCTTTCTGTTTTTTGGATGTGAGCATTTAACACTATTAGTTTTCCTCTCAGGAATGCTTTTGCTGTTTCCCACAGGTTTTGATTGCTTGTGTCCCCATCATCATTTAGTTCAAAGAATCTTTTGATTTCCATCTGTATCTCCTCTTTCCCCCAGGAGTCATTCAGCAATAGATTCACCCAAATATAAACATCTGAATGAAAAAAAAAATCACCTAATACTATGAGATCAATTGAAAGGCTGTAATTTGAGGTAGATTCTTTGGGAAGAAGGATGAGAAAATTTGTTTCCAAATAATGAATGACTTAATATTTGTGAAACCGTTACTCATTAGTGTCTTAGTGTCAAGAATGGGACTGTAGGAGAAAACTTTATTAAAATCTCCCAAATAGGTTGAAATGTTCTTTCGTCATGAAATAATTCTTGAAAAACACTAACTTGCTAGGCAGACAAATGATTCAAAGACATATGATAAAATACTAGTTTGACTTTTTAAAATGACTTAAGGTTCTTGCCAAATTTATTCATGGAAAAATGAGGATTGGATGACATTAAATTTCTAGAGATTAATTTGAACACAGGTCCCACAGCGATTTCCTCTATGAATAAACACTGTGTGTATGTGTACTTGCACAGAGAATTATAATAAATGATTCCTGTAGGGTATGACCAAATTCCTTACACTAGCCTTCAAGACTGTTTTTGGTCTACCATGTCTAACTGACCTTTTAAATTGAATTTTCTATTGCTTTCCTATTGTTGATGTTGGGGGTTCCAGTTGCTCCTCCTTCTTTCCTTCCTTCCTTTCATCTAGATGGAAATCATATAGCTTTGCTGATGGTAAAGCTAAGTTGGAGAATGTGTTAGGACCTCCTATTGTCACATCCTGAATTGAAGAAAACATCTAGTTCCAGGAAGATAAGCTGGAACAGAGAAAGGCAGGTTCAGCTTTTTCTGCTAACCTCATAGAGACCCAGAGGAATGTTGGTGGCCCAAGGGAAGTGGGAAGGGTTTAGCAGGCCCCATTGCCTTGTCATTGTAGTGACCTTGCGTTCAGGCTAATGTGCCCCAATAGTCATAAGACTCTTAAGAATTCTCCACATTCACCTCCCTACCCTCTCTCAGGGACTCTTGTGGAAGTTTCCTATCTTTTATAGAAGCGTGAGTCCTCTGTTTTATAGAAGTATGATAAAGGTCTCCTACAAATGACTGCAAAGGCTCTCTACCATGGCCAAAGTGCTCAGTTTGCTGTCCTCAGTACCTGTAATGCTCACACAGTTCCTCTCACCTAGAAGGTCCTTCATACCCCCTTCACCAAATGAAACTCAGTCTACTTTTCCCCCTAGTTCCAATCTGCCTTCTGTGAATTTTTCCCTGACCAACCCAACCTAGTCATCCAGCATGGGTTCATCTTGTAATCAAAACTGTAAGGGGTTTTCAGTCTAGAGATCCATAATAATATGGATCATTGCACAAAGATCCAATTATTAAGACAGCAAGGATTGCCAAGGAAAAAAAGGAATTTTTAATATGGCAGATGTCTTGCAAGAACTGGAGAAACTACCTCAAATCCATCTCTCCAACTAAGAGAGATCATGGGCTTTTAAAGGAGGGGCCACGTGCCTTGTTGTAGGTTTTGGTGCATATCACAGGGGGCTACATGCATTGGGGACAGGTTGTGGGGGGATGGTGAATCTTGGCATCAGGAAGTTTGCTCAGGGGCCTTCAGAATCTCAGCTCCTTTGTCTTGTAGAAAATCCACCATTTCTGGGAAACAAAAAGCTCAAGTAGTGAGTTAAGGAACAGGATTATATAGGGGTCGTTGCAATTTGTTCAACAGGGGACCAGTTACAATCTTAGTTCTCTTATGGCACTCACTAGGCTGTAGGCAAGTGGAAGCTGGAAGGCAGATAGCACAGTGGTTGAGCAATGTGCTCTGGGCCAGACGACCTGCATTTAAATCCTGCTTGTATAACTCATCTTGGCCCAGTCCCTTCACCTTTCTTGGCCCCAGCTTCTTCATCTGTAAAACTGGACATGATCATAATAATGATAATAGTACCCAACTCATAGATTGTAATGAAGATTAAATGAGATTAGCCATGTAAAGCCCCTTAAGTCATAGCCCAGCACATGCTAAATGCACAATAAATGTTAGCTATTTTTATCAACTAACTTTGCACTATGCTAGTAATATCTCAAAATAAGCTTGCTTCTCAGTTTCAGGAAAACAGATAACTTTCGATCTAGGATGGCCCTTAATGATCATTCCTCTTTCTAGGCCCTAGGCGTGGAAGTAAAATGTAGGAATTTGCTCATTTTTTGATGTGCTGTTCAGTGAGTAAGTAGGAGGCGAGAAAAAGAAAATGAAGGAGGACTACTTTCCCCTCAGCCAAATAAGGCGAGCCTCCTTATTTAGGACCTGGGATTAATTGTTTTAATTAACACACTGCTGAAAGCAGGCACGACAGCATTTTAACCTCTCCCTCAGGAAGGACAAGCTGCACAAAGGGGTCATTTAAGAGCTGAAACCGATTAACCGCCCGCTGCTACTCTTTGCATAGTTCCCAATTTTTGGGAGTCTTCTCCACCCACTCTTTGCCCACACATCCTCCTCCTTCCAGTTCGTGGTAGCCTTGGATATTTCAGCACGAGGGAGCAGAGACTGAATAGGCACAATCAAAACTCCAGGCATCACTGAGGTCTTGAACTCTTTTGCATTAGAACCTGTTCAAAGCTCTTGCTTTGGGTGCACCATGTAGTTGACTCTTCCTCTTTGGAAAGAAGTACAGTCTTAGAGGTTGGGTTACAAATGCTACTTATTTAGAAGAGGGGAACATCTTTACTACATTCATGTCGTGTTATTTATCTCTGTAAGCCATTGATTCATCTTGATGAATAATTTATTCATCATAATAATAATGAAGCAGACATTAATCCACGGGGGCGTGGAGTCGAGGAGGGGGAGCACACATTAGGAAAGAGTTTTGAATTAATGTAAGGTTTCAGCTCAGTGTAAACTCCCCAAGAAGCAGATATCCTCCTCAGGATTTTAGCAATTCTGATGGCTAAATTAGGGATTATCAGAATGAAGCAATGTCTGGATTTCACCAGGAGACCTCAAAGGCTCCCCACCTGCATAATGTCAGGTCAAAATGGGGGAGATATTTTTGTATTATGTTCGTTTGTTTAAATCCCAGCTATTCTGGGATTTAAAATCAACCACTTATTCTTGCTAAAAATTCATACCCTGTATCTCATAATGAGAAACATCACATAGATCCAAATTGAGGGACATTCTACAAAATAACTGGCTTGTAATTCTCAAAAGTGTCAGGGTCAAGAAAGACAGAAAGACCAAGGAACTGACCCAGGTGAATGAAGACTAAAAAGCATGACAACTAAATGCATGAGCCTGGATTGAAGCAGGCTAGGGAAAAAAAAAAAACTGTAAAGGACATTAAGACAATTGATAAAATTTCAATATGGACCATGGATTGGATAATGGTATTGCATCAGTTATAAATTTCCTGATTTGGGTAATTGCACAGTGCTTAAGTAGGAGAATGTCCTTGCTTTTAGTAAACACACACAGAAGTATTAAGGAGCAGTTGGGCACGGTGTCTCTATCTTACAAATGGTTAAGAAAAACAATTGGTGGCCAGGTGTGGTGGCTCATGACTATAATCCTAGCACTTTTGGAGGCTGAGGTAGGAGGATCACTTGAGGCCAGCAGTTCGAGATCAGCCTGGACAACACAGGGAGACCCCATCTCTACAAAAAAAATAGAAAAATTAGCTGGGCATGCTGGCATGCACCTGTTGTCACAGCTACTTGGGAGGCTGAGGCAGGAGGATCTCTTGAGCCATGATGATGCCACTGCATTCTAGCCTGGGAGACAGAGCGAGACCCTGTCTCCAAAACAAAATAAAAAACAAAAAGAGAAAACAATTGGTGAATCTGGATGAGAGGTAAACAGGCATTCTTGTACTATTATTGCAACTTTTCTGTAAGTTGGAAATTATATTAAATAAAAAGCTGTCCACAAAAAGTCAATCTCAAATAATTTGACCTGACTGGATGTTTATTGGGACCCAACAGCTCATGGCTATGTTTCCTCTATATCTGGCAACTGCTATGTCACTTCCCATTGCTAGGGGTGGAAACTCTATCAGAGAGTTGTTGGTTTTTTGGTGTTTATCTTTGTCAGTAATTATTTGCCTCTTCTGCTGGACTGTGAGCTCCTGTAGGATAGGAATTTTTTTATTCATCTTTGTAATTCCTGCATCTTGCATAGTACCTAACTTATACTAAGTGCTCAAAAATAATTTGTTGAATGAATATCATAATGGTGTTTGAGTGACCATTTGGACTTAGATTTCCAGTCACAGGGTTTCATAAATAATTTAACTACCAGAAAATTCCAAATTCTTTTTTTCTTCCTGAATATAAATTATATACTTTCAGATTTGTTGTCTAGCCCATGTCTTCACATAGGGTGTCAACAATTTTTTAAAAAGAGAGTAGCCAAAACAGGGAGGCAAGGAAAAGGAAATCCTATTATTTTATTGCCACACAAGTGGTATTGCTGCTGGATTAAGTATTTTAATTTTCCAGGCCTTATGGTTTATATCTTCAAAGGAGGATCTGTGCTCCTTGCTTTTTTGATGAAAAACCTATTTCTTTTAGTCATTATATGCCTTTGGGACTATGCAGAGCTTCAGGATTTAAGACCCTTGTCAGCCTGAAAGGTCACAGAGCAGGATGGAAGATCCAGTTGGCTTTTCACTTTTATTCCCTTCTTTTATTCAGCTCTCATTTCACACTTGTGCATGCTATAAGCACCTGTACATATAATCTCATTCTTTTGGGCCTTCCTCTCATCATCTCAAAAGGCATCCCCTGATGTTCAGAACTTATCTGACGTTTACAACTAGACCTCAATGTTTTTACAAGCTGGGCAAATGCTCACAGCCAAGCCATTTTGTTCTGTGAGACATAAACAATCTCACAAAATACCAAACTCAGATAATGTTACTCTGAGACCATGATAAAATGAAACAAAACAAGGTCACTTCGTAATTTCATCTATGCACAGACACAATCAAAGCCCTGTCTGTGCCTTTCATAAAATATCCAATCATAGGATTGCCCCCACTTTCTGACAATATCTAACCTAGAGAAAATTCATTTCTTTGGTCCCTCCCCCAAATCATCCATCCAAAGCCCAAATCCTATAATGTTTTTTTTCTATAACCCTCTTACTGAGACTCCCTATGGTCCCCATGATATGTGTTCTCTCTCAGTGCAACGAGTAAGAACCTAACGTGCTGAACTACAAGCCATGTTCCTGGTTGTCTTTGGCTGAAGGGCATTGACACGTTGTTCTGGGGAATATTCTTTATGACTGCACATTCAATCTACAAATATTTGAGAGGTATTTTAGAGGTATCCAAAGTAGGAAGGTCCAGCTCCTTGTTTCATCTAATCAGAAAG
The DNA here is from genome assembly GCA_004363605.1 of Indri indri. NCBI lineage: Eukaryota > Metazoa > Chordata > Mammalia > Primates > Indriidae > Indri > Indri indri. The sequence goes on from RJWJ010001199.1 coordinate 26,553, forward strand.
TATCTATTGGTCACATTCATTTATTCCTTCGAAAAATGCTTATTGAGCATTTGCTCTATAGCAGGCACTGAGCTGGGTGCTGTGGATAAAGACATAGTTTGCTTAATGAGCTCACACTCTGGTAGGCAAGACTAACACATAAAAATATAACTTCAGTACAATATGATAAATTGTATAATTGTAAGAACCACATGGTGGTTTGCAAAAGAGGGCATGATTATTTGGGTGGAACTAGAAACACTTCGTAAAAGAAGAGTTACTTAGCTGATCTTGAAAGATGATCAGTGTTGACCCACCGGACAAGGGAGGAAGGGATGTTCTTGGCAGAGAGGAGGCACTTGAGGAATGGTCAGAATGCTTGGGAAGAAAAAGTGTACTGGAAAGAGAAGTCTAGAGAGGAAGGCAGGACCCCAATCATGCTGGGCTTAGTGGACTTAATATTGTAACAGCAAGGAGCTCGCCAGAATTTATGGGGGAGGCAATAAAAATATAAACTGTAGTCCATGCACTCAAAGAGTTTGCTTTCTTGTTGGTGAGATAAAATTCACACATAAAAAATACCAGAAAGCAGCACAAGCAATATAAAATTGTAGTTCTCATATCCTCTTGGTCTACCCTAGAACGAACTTTCCTGTAAATAATTCCCATACGACTCACTACTAAAGGGGACACTTTCTGGCCATGGAAGCATGCTTGGTCTGCAAGTGAGGCAGACCAGAAGTGCCAAGTGTTAACTTCTGCCCCTTCCCTCATAGTGACCTCAAACCAATAAGGGATGCAAATTAGTAGATAAATATCTCAGCAACCCCAGCTCTCATCGGGACAATTCTGAGGCATATTTTACGTATTATCTCAGGTGCTCAGTGAGATTGAGCTCCAGTCGCCCACAGTGGTAACCCTTCCACTTACACGCTGTTTATTGGTTTTCCTTCTTTCCTTCATCATGCTTCCTGAGATCATACTCCCTCCTCCAATAAATTACTTATACCTAAATCCTTGCTCAAGGTCTGCCTTTTCAAAACCCCAAACTAAGACAAGAATCAAGTATTAAATTATGTGTTATATTTCTATCAGCTCTAAGGACTTCTGGAAGAATCCATGTTTTTTTCCAGCCAGCATGTCTCACCCTCTTGGCCCCACCACCTTTGCTGCATGTATTGCTCATTACCTGGCCCCTTGCCTGGAAAGCGCCTACTCCCATGAAAAGCTGCTGCTCTTGTTTTAGTCTCAACTGGGGGAGCAGTTGGCTGCCTTTCAAAATTTCAAATAAAATCATCACATTTGGGGGACACTGAGAACAATGCCAGTCATTATAGCTTCTTAAACATTCATAAATACAACAGCTGGTGCTTGGTAAACACAGTTTTTCAGCTAGTGGTCACTTGGAGTTATCTGAGTAATGACAACCTTAGTTCTGGGCTTGGCGATGAATTTATTCATCTAAACATCCAGGTCATGGACCCGCTGAGACTCTAGAGGAACATTAGAGCCTATTTCTCTGAAGCAAATATTAATGAGCCGGATATCTATTCTTGAGTCAGCTCATATTCCAATTATTATTAGCTGCTTACATCAGTAAACTTGTATTTAGCATGACACCTGTTGCAAAGAGGATCAAGTTTCTTTATGCCCGTAATAACAATTCAAATCTCTAGGAGCAGTCAGAATTTGACATTGAATCTATTCCTATTACAGCATTGACTGGAAAAATCTTTTTTTCATGGTGGGATAGAGTGAGAAATAAAAAAAACAAAAAAAACAGAAAAAGAAATTAGAATGTCATGCTTTTTATAATGATTGGTCAAGACTAGTAAGAACTTTGAGAGTTTATATTAAAAAATAGAATTAGTAACTTAACGGGCTATAAAATAAACACACAAAAATCAATAATGGGAGTGGTGGTTAAATGGACGTATACTTTTATCGAAACTCATTGAACTAGATAATTAAAATATATGCATGTTGTTGCATGTAAGTTATACCTTAATTAATAAACTTCACATATATGAGCAATAACAAGTTAGAAAATATAATCGAGAGAAGACTCCATTTAAAATAGCAAAATCTAAACTTAAGTAAGTAAAATACAATACCTAGGTGAAAACTTACTTGAAAAAGGTTCAAACCTTATGTGAGAAAAGCTAAAACATACTTCTGAAATACACAAAAATACACATGAACAAATAAAAAGACATACCATGTTCTGAGTTAGGAAGTTTCATTATCCCTAAGATGTCAATTCTTAAGTTAATTTATAAATTTGCATACTGACTGAATATTTAATAATATTAAAATATTACTAACTTTTTGATGTTATAAAGGTATTGCAATTATATTAAAAAGATTTTTAGGCTGGGCGCGGTGGCTCACGCCTATAATCCTAGCACTCCGGGAGGCCGAGGCAGGAGGATCGTTTGAGCTCAGGAATTCGAGACCAGCCTGAGCAAGAGCAAGCCGACCCCATCTCTACTAAAAATAGAAATAAATTAGCTGGACAACTAAAAATATATATATAAAAAAATTAGCCCGGCATGGTGACACATGCTTGTAGTCCCAGATACTTGGGAGGCTGAGGCAGGAGGATCACTTGAGCCCAGGAGTTTGAGGTTGCTGTGAGCTAGGCTGACGCCATGGCACAGCACTCTAGCCCAGGCAACAGAGCGAGACTCTGTCTCAAAAAAATAAATAAATAAATAAAAATTAAAAATAAATAAATAAAAAGATTTTTATCTTTTGGAGATACATTTTGAAGTATTTATGAATAAAATAATATGATTATCTGGGATTTGCTTCAAAAAACATCCAGTGGTGGGGAGAAGGAATAAGTGGATGAAAGTATAGATGAATCAAGATGGTCATGATTTTTGTTTTTAAGAGACAGGGTCAATCAGGCTGGAGTTTTGCTTGTTGCTCAGGCTGGTCTCAAACTCCAGGCCTCAAGCGATCCTCCCACCTCAGCCTCCCCTGGGTGCTCGGACTATAGCCATGAGCCACTGTGCCCAGCCCAAGATGGCTAAGTGTTTATAACTGTTGAAACTGAGTGATGGTACAAGGGGGTTCATTATACTACTCTCCTTAGTTTTCCATATGTTTTAAATTTTTCATCTGGAAGAATTAAAGACTCAAATATAAATCAGTATCTTCCAAAGCCAAAACAAAAAGAAAGAAAGGTGGAGGAGAAAGAGAAGAAGGAAGGAAGGAAGGGAAAAAATATGTATGGCCAAGTAAGTTTAGAAAATATTTCAGATTATTTTTTGATTCACAGTATACATTACCCAGTGGTGTTTTAAATTAATTAATTAAAAATGTTTAAATTGACAAATAAAAATTGTATATATTTATCATATGCAAATGTTGTTTTGAAATATGTATACATTATGTAATAGGTAAATTGAGCTAATTAACACATTTTTTGTAGCGAGAACACTAAAAATCTACTCTCTTAGCAATTTTCAAGAATATAATACATTATTATTAATGATAGTCAGCATGTTATACAATAGATATCTTAAACTTATTCCTCCTGTCTAACTGAAATTCTGTATCCTTTGATCAACATCTTTCCAACCCTCCCCCCAACACCCCAGGCCCTGGTAACTACCATTCTACTCTTTACTTCTATAAGTTCACTTTTTTAGCTCCCACATGTGAGTAAGAACATGCAATATTTGTCTTTCTGTGCCTGGCTTATTACACTTAACATAATGTCCTCTAGTTCCATCCACGGTGTTGCAAATGACAGGATTTAATTCTTTTCCATTATATATATATATGCCATTTTCTTTATCCATTCATCTGCTGATGGACACTTAGGTTGGTTCCATATCTTGGCTATTATGAATAGTGCTGTAATGAACATGGGCATGCAGATATCTCTTTAACATACTGATTACATATCATTTGGATGTAAACCCAGTAGTGGGATTGCTGGATCATATGGTATTTCTATTTTTAATTTTTTGAGGAAACTCCATGCCATTTTCCGTAATAGCTATACTAATTTAATTTATTTCCCACAAATAGTCTACAAGGATATCCCTTTTCCCACATCTTCTCCAGCACTTGTTACCTTTCATCTTTTTGATAATAGCCATTCTCACACGTGTGAGGTGATATCCCACTGTGCTCATAATTTGCATTTCCCTAATGATTAGTGATATTAAGCATTGTTTCATATACCTGTTGGCCATTTGTATGCCTTCTTTTGAGAAACGTCTATTCAGGTCCTTTGCTTATTTTTTAAAAATCAGGTTATTTGTTTTCTCGTTATTGATTTGAGTTCCTTATATATTTTGGGAATTAACCCCTTATCAGATGTTTGGGCTGCAAATATATTCTCACATTCTGTAGATTGTTTCTTCTTTCTATTGATTGTGTCTTTTGCTATGCAGAAGCTTTTTAGTTTGATGTAATTCCATTTGTCTATTTTTGCTTTTGGGGTCATATCTAAAATATTATTGCCCAGACCAATGTTATGGAGCTTTTCCCCTGTTCTCTTCCAGTAATTTTACAGTTTCAGGTTTATAAGTCTTTAATCCATTTTGAGTTGATTTGTATATATGGTTTCTGATAAGGGTCTAATTCCATTCTTTTGCATGTGGATATCTAGTGGTTCCAACACCATTTATCGAAGAGATTGTCTTTTGCCTATTGTGTGTTCTTGGCACTTTGATCTACAATCAATTTAACAAAGGAGGTGAAAGTTTTACAGTGAAAACTGTAAAACATTGATGAGAGAAATTGAAGAAGACACAAATAATGGAAGGGTATCCCGTGTTCATGAATTAGAAGAATTAGTATCATTTAAAAGCCCATACTACCCAAAGTGATCTCCAGATTCAATGCAATCCCTATCAGAATTTCAATGACTTTTTTCACAGAAACAGACCGAAAAAACCCTACACTTCATATGGAACCACAAAAGACCCCAAATAGCCAATGCAATCTTAAGCAAAAAGTGCAAGATGGAGGCATCACACTACCTAACTTCAAAATATACTCCAAAGCTATAGTAAACAAAATGGCACAATATTGGCATAGAAACAGACACAAAGAACAGTGGAGCAGAATAGAGAGCCCAGAAATACAGCCAGTGATTCTTAACCTGGGTGGGCATCAGAACTCTCCAGTTAATGGTTTTTTTTCTCTTATTCCCTAGATCTTGGTGGGGCCCCATCATCTGTAGTTTTTAAAAGTTCCTCAGGCGATTCTAATGTACATCATTGAAAGAGAATTACTGATTGTGAGCACATAAAATGCCTAGAAAATTCCTGCAGTCAAGAAATTTGTTCGACATTGCTTATCTTGATATTTCCTAAACTTATATGTCTAAGGAACTCTTTATCATATAACACATGTCACGATCTCCCCAAACCAGTGCTCTGTAACAGGCAGCAAAATGCAAGCTTGAGCTTCCTTGAATGCTATCTAAAATGTAGAAGTTTGGATTAGACTACCTCCAAGACATCTTTGGCCGGGCGTGGTGGCTCACGCCTGTAATCCTAGCACTCTGAGAGGCCAAGGCGGGTGGATTGCTCAAGGTCAGGAGTTCGAGACCAGCCTGAGCAAGAGCAAGACCCCATCTCTACTAAAAAACAGAAAGAAATGATCTGGACAACTAAAAAAAAAATATATATATATATATATATATATATATATATAAATTAGCCGGGCATGGTTGCGCATGCCTGTAGTCCCAGCTACTCGGCAGGCTGAGGCAGGAGGATGGCTTGAGCCCAGGAGTTTGAGGTTGCTGTGAGCTAGGCTGATGCCACAGCACTCTAGCCCAGGCAACAGAGCCAGACTCTGTCTCAAAAACAAAAATGATATCTTCGAGCTGAAAAATTTGCAGGTTGTAAGGGCCAGATCTCCATTGTTAAAAGCATGACTACTGACGTAATTAACCTGTACCTTTTTATTCAGCCAAGTGATTCCATCAGTCAATAATGTACCAGCAAATTTAAATATGCTCTTAGTCCATATTTTTGACAGCTTTCTGTCTTCTGAGCTCACTCCCCTGTCTCCATCCCCCACCTTTCAGCTCAAATATATCATCTGAATAAAATTAGTAAAACCTTTCTAATGTTTCTTTTACTTTTCAGTGGAAGAAATAAAATTTATGTCACTACCTTAAAAATAAGCTGTGCCAATAGAATGTTTACAGCTTTTAAAGAGAAAAGTTTAAGAAAATATCTTTTTATTGACTCATCCAATTAAAAAGCAAATGTCAACGGGAGCCAAGCCCTTTGGGAGTTAATGGTTGTTGCTAGGGTGACCAACCATTCTGGCTTATCCAGAATTGAGCTGTTTCCAGGGACACAGGACTTTCAGTGCTAAAAATGAGGACAATTGCAGACAAACCAGGACAGCTGGCTGGCCCAGTTGTTGCCAACCACTGTTTGAAAGGGATGGGGAAGGTGCGTATGTTTCCCTGTGGGTCAAAGAACATTATACACTTGCCTTTATCTTCTGGCTTTTTTCTACTTCTATCATCATAGTGTCATTCGTCCCATTATTACTTTTTATTGTCTACTCAAAGGATGGTTTCAGGCTGCTGGGATAGTTGGAGAGTTGCATCTTTTTTCAATTTTACTTCTATCTTCACCAGTTTTTGTTCTGTCATCCCGTGACAACAAGAGGAATATAGAGTTGGGAAAAACATCCTTGGTTGATTTCCATTTACATGACAACTGTGCTGTATGTGGGTGAATATGCAGGGGCAGAGGAGAGACAAACGTTGGAAAACATGCAGTTGACTGGGAGGCACTGAGCATAGCTTTGCTTATGGTTGAGCAATAAGCCAGCTGGTATCCAATTTGTACTGCCCCATATTGATTAATTAATTGATTGAAACAAGCATAAAAACAATGGCTTATTTTGGATGCATTAAAATAATTTCTTTACCCAATCCTCACTCGTAATTTATTTGTTGTTTACTTGGTTCTAAGGGCATCGAGTAACTGGAAAGTTAATGCTATTCTAGCAGTTTATTTCCATCATTCTACCTAAGTTCATTGGACTGTAAAATCAGCAGAGGTGATAGATTATTAGTTAGCATTTCTATTGGTAAGTCACTGAGCCAGAATAACAAGGCTGACTCCTTTTCTGTTTTTCAGGCAGCAGTTATTTAAGAAGGAATATTACACATTTATTACCTCCCACTTCTGTAGTTCAGGAATCCAGCACAGCTTAACTGAGAGACCTCTGGCTCAGAGTCTCTCATGGGCTGCAATCAAGATATTGTCAGTGACTACAGTCTCATCTCAAGGCTCCACCAGGGAAGGATTCACTTTCAAGCTTACTAATGTGATTGTTGGCAGGATTCAGGGCTCACAGGGTCTTGATTGGAGGCCACTCTCAGTTCCCTATCAGATGGGTTTCTCCAACATGGCAGCTTGGTTAATCAAAGTCAGCAAGATGTTCTGCTAGCAAGATAGAAGCCACAGTCTTGTATAACTAATCATGGAAAATAAATCACTTTTGCCATATTCTATTTGTTAGTGGAAAATCACTAGGTCTAACTCACACTCCAGGGGAGCGGATTGCACATGGGTGTGAATACCAAGAGGTAGGGACTGTCTCAGGCAATATTAAAAGTCTGCCTTCAATGTAGCAGTGTCAGAAGGAGTGTTGCAAAGTGGTTGACTGAGCTGCCTCTGAAGCCTTGTTTGGATCCTGGCATTACCACTTACTAGCTGTATAGGCATGAAAAAGTTACTTAACCTCTCTGAATGCCAATGTCCTCATCTGTTAAATCAGAATAATAATAGCACTTAGCTCTCAGGGTGGTTGTGAGGGTTAAATTTAATACGATTATTTATGTGTACATTTAGCATGGTTCCTAGAACATGGTAGGTACTCAAAACGTGACTTGTCTTAGCCACAGTTCCCCAGCAGCAGTCCCTGAGAGACAGACAGATGGGTTAGGGAGCAGAGAAGGACAGAAAAGCAAGCAAGGTTGGAATCTTGGCAGAAATCCTGCAGTGGGTAACTTTAGCCTGGTCCTGTAGGGAAATTCTGCAGTGTACGTTAGGCCCCCAAGTTGTATCATCTTGCAGTTAGGCAGCTGTGCTTTCATATTCCCACATTCTATAGCTATTGGCTAATAGCTACCCCGGTGTAGAGGGAGGGGATAGAAACACGGAGCACTAATCTTCTGACTCTGTGGGCAAAGCAACTCCAGTAGCCTGAGGGCAGCTTTCCTGAAGAGAAATCCACAGAAGGTGCTGGCCTAGCAATGCAAAGAACACTGAAGTTGATAGAGGAAGGGCATGTGATAGTGAAATGGCAAAAAAAGGGCTCTGAAGGAATCTTTCTGGAGTACTGACATTGCCCAATATATTAACCCAATAAAAAATGGGGGTTCCAATCTGAGTAGGGAGATAAAACGAGTTCACAGAAAATCTTAATCAAATGAACAATATAACAATTGCTGTAACTGAAGTTTCAGCTGGAATCTTTGCAGAAGTTTCAAGCAGGTCTTTAGAAGAGAAGGCAGAAAAGAAGGCATCCAAAACGATACTGAGTATTGGTAGGATTTTATTAATAACAAGCAGAGATGAAGGAAGTGGCATGAAAAAAGACATGGAAGCACAGAATCTGCATACAGGTTTAGAGAACAGCAAGTAATTCAGCGTTCTTGCAGGGTATGGTAGGACTGTATAGGAAAAAACTGAGCATAGATGGATTGTCGATAGATCACAGAGAAACTTAAATGTAGGGATGGTGAGATTGTACTTAACTAAAAAGGAACTGGGGAGCTACTAAAGGTTTGTGAGCAGATGAGCAATCGTTGCCCTACTTTAGGAAATTAATTTGAAGTTGTTGGATATGATGGGTTGGAGTAAGAAAGGAATGATAGGAGAAGAGAAATTAGAAGCTTATTACAAAAGACAGTATACATGATTGGGAGGATTGGGAGTAGGGTAGTGATATTCAGAATGGAATATAGTGGCAGATGCTACAAAGGCAGAGAACTTACAGATTTGGCAATTGATTAGGTACAGGGAGAGATAAAAGATAGGCTTTGAGCCTTGAGGAAAGGGGATAATTTGTGGGAGGACATGATGAATTTACCTTTGGATCTGTTGAGTGTGAGATGCTATTGGATTATCCAGGGAGTGATGTCCATCAGGAAGTTATGAACATTAGAATAGAGCTTGAGAAAATAACTAAATTGAGAGACGTAGGTTTAGTACATGAAACCATAGATATTGATAAACTCATCAAGGTTTAAGAGAGAGAGAAAAAAATAAGAACCAAGAACACAGTTTTGGAAAGCCTTTAGGAGCAGGAGGAGGAAGAAAATCAGGGCAAGACACAGAGTAGGAGCATCCAGAATTAGAAGAAAAAAGTGGCTTCACTGTCATAAAACTCAGGAGAAGAGAAAAAAGCTTAAGGAGAACATCAAAAGATGGAGAAAGGTAGAGAGGAATAGGGACAAGGAGATAGCAATGGGATTGACAATTAGCAGGTTATCTGTGATGTTGGGTGAGAGGTTTCCACAGGGTGGCAGAAATGAAATCCACATTTCAAAGGGATAAATAGTGAGAAGGTTATGAGAATTTCCTTTAAGAAGTTTGAGTGCCGTGAGTTTGGCAGCTTGTGGGAGGCAGGATATAATTATTTTTAATACAGGATAGACCTAAAAATATAAGCAAGGGGAAGGGCCAGTAAAATAGGAGTAACTGAAAATATAAATTGGTGGAGCCGGATCTAAAGTGTCTCCAGAAGAGAGTGAGGTCAAGAGAATATCTGTATTCTTCCTGTCCTTTTAGGCTCCAGTCAAATAAATAAATTCATTCATGACAGCTTCCTGTAGTTGATGTTATTATCATCCCCCTCCATTCCCTTTAAGGTTAGAATCTGTCAAATTGTGACTCAAATAGTGTCTCTAGTAAAGTGCCTAATTTCAGATGAAGCTTGCCATTTGAGAAATCAATATGCAAAAGATGGCTATATCAGGATGAGGAATAGCAGATGCCTAACTAGCAGTGAGAGCTCACAAATCCACCCACAACACTCATCAGTATGGAGGGGAGCAATCGCCCTAAAACAAGATGCAATTTACAGACCTAATTTTTGGTTTCTGTGTGAACTAACATTTACGTCAGCACACAGAGAAAATAACCTTCAATTGGACTTCATGTGCCGAGTCACTCTTGATACCTATAAAGGTAAAGATTTGGGGACAAGTTTGTTACTCAAGGGCTCTAAACAGAACCAGAAATGAAAGAATCTTAAAACTAATCAATGTATTAGTTTCATCTTCAATACATTTTGTTGTTGTTATTTGGATTTCTTTTTTTCAGACAGCAAGGGAAGGGATTTGAGGCTCTAGAGTAGACCTGGGAATGAAGAAAATAAAGCTATCTTCATGATATTATTAGTATTTTCCCGGAGTACCACCCTGGATTACAAATATGAAATTAAACGTCATAGATTGAGCGAGACCCCAACTTGTGCGGAAAGTGGTAATGGTAGCTGTGTTGCCCTGTTAAGGGTTTAGTGTGGGGGAGGGAGGTAGAGACCTCTGGAAGCTGGGCACAGTCATGTTACACTGTGTAGCCATCTTCCTGCTGCTAGCTTTATATATGCCATGTTAAACAAACTGGAAATTAATTTAGCCATATGGTATGTATGTGAGGTGGCTTCTTTTCACCAATATATGGCCCATATGAAAAAAAAAACTAAGGATCAAACAATGGAATGAAAAAAAATCAGAGACATAAATCAAGAGAACATTGATAAAAAGAACCTTGAATATACAGGTTCAAATGGCATAACCAGGAAAAACTGGTACTGAGTGAGCATCCAGTCGTTAATCTCTCAGCTCCAAACCCACCCTTCTATGTTCCATTTGGTGATGCTGGGGCTGGGACCTGCAAATTACATTTTCATCAGCCAGCTGGCTCCTTGCTAGGATCTGCCAATAAGGAGCTGTGGTGGTTTTTGAATTTACAGGCTCATAGCTGGAAGGAACTTGCCTTGAGTCTCACATGAGATTTTGGACTTTGGACTTTTGAATTCATGCTGGACCAAGTTAAGTCTTTTGGGGACTATTGAGAAGGAATGATTGTATTTTGCAATGTGAGAAGGACATGAGATTTGGCGGGGGGTGGGGGGTGGGCAGGAGCAGAATGCTATAGTTCGGATATTTGACTCTCCAAATCTCATGTTGAAATTTGATCCCCAGTGTTGGAGGTGGGGCCAAGTGGGAGCTTTTTGGGTCATGGTGATGGTCTGGTGCCATCCTCATGGTAATGCATGAGTTCTAGCTTTATTAATTCCCATGAGAACTGGTTGTTAAAAAGAGCCTGGAACCCCCCTCCCCTCTCTCTTGCTTTTTCTCTCTCTCACCATGTGATCTCTGCACATGCCAGCTCCTGTTTGCCTTCCACCATAAGTGGAAGCAGCCTGAAGACCTCACCAGAAGCAAATGCTGGTGCCATGATTTTTGTACAGTCTGCAGAATCATGAGCCAAATAAACCTCTTTTCTTTGTAAATTACCCAGCCTCAGGTATCCCTTTATAGCAGCACTAAATGGACTAAGACAGGGGCACTAGAGGGATATTGGAAGGCAGGAGGAGGGATCATCCTTTCTCCTGTTACCATGATACTCCTGTTAGCATCACCCCAGCAAAAACACTTTGTTGGTTTCTGTCTCCAGTTTCTTTTGGTATTCCCACAACTGACTGATCTTGCCCCTTCAGAGATAACAGCAGCAGCCAGGAGTATACACTCTTCAAAGATCTGAGGTTAAGCTTTGCAGGGCTTCTTCGAGCTCCTGAAATGCCAGCACCAGCCAGACAGAACCACTTCCTAGAAGGTTGGAGAACCTGTCTCCAAGCTTCTAGGTTCTGATAGTTGCTTCCCTTTGTTTCAGTCTTAGAAGCAGTAGCTGTTTCCTGCAGGTATTGTCTCTGGGTTCCCTCAGTGTTCCCCTTTTTTTTCTTTTAGCCCTCTCACACCTGTGCAAACAGTTGCCTATATTAAATCCCCTCTGTTGAAATACTTAGTGTGGTGTCTGTTTTTATGACTAATATAATGAGCAAGACTGAAACCTATCCTAGTACATTTTCTAGACTATGGAAATAAAGATGTCCTGTGGGCATTAAGACATAAAAAGTTACTTATCAAAAGAAAAAAATCAGGTTGACTTTTTACTTCTGCACAGTAATATTCAACCCTAGAAAATAGCACAGTGATGCTTATAAACTTCTAAAGGAAAAGAGTGTTAAGAATGGTATAACTAGCTAAAATATTGTTCAAGTATAGAGTCAAAAGATAAATATATCCAGATATGAAAGAATTCAGGAAATAAGTTCCTTTGAAAATCTTTTTTTTTGTACTTTCAGCGAACTATTTTTAAAAAATTATTTTTAACTTTGAATAATGTAAGGGGTATGAATGTTTTTTGTTATATGGATAAATTGTATTGTGCTGAAGTCAGGGCTTTCAGTGACCCATCACCAGAATAATGTACATTGTACTCGATAGGTAGATTTTTATCTCTCACTCCCTTCCCACCCTCCCCCCTTCTTAGTTTCCAATGTCTATTACTGCTCTTTATGACCATATATATCTTTCATTTAGCTCCCACTTATAAGTGAGAACATGCGGTATTTGTTTTTCCATTCATCGGAGACTTCACTTAGTATAATTATCTCTAGTTCCATCCAAGTTGCTGCAAAAGACATATTATTTCATTCCCTTTTATAGCTGAGTAATACTTCATGGTATATATATACCACATTTTCTTTATCCATTCATCAGTTGATGGGTACTTAGGTGCCCAGTATATCTTTGCAATTGTGAATTGTGCTGCAATAAACATTTGGGTGTAGGCGTCTTTTTTAAAAAAAAGACTTCTTTTCCTTTGGGTAGATACTCTGTAGTGGGATGGCTGGATCAAATGGTAGGCCTACTTTTAGTTCTTTGAGGAATTTTATACTGCTTTTCATACAGATTGTACAAGATTACAGTCCCACCAACAGTGTAGAAGCATTCCCTTTGCATTGCAACTGCACAAACATCTATTGTTTTTTGACTTTTTAATAATGATGATTATGACAAGAGTAAGGTGATATCTCACTGTGGTTTTAATTTGCATTTACCTGATAATTGGTGATGTTGGGCATTTTATCATGTTTGTCAGCCATTTGTTTATCTTCTTTTGAAAAAGTCTATTTATGTCTTTTGTCCACTTTTTGGTAGGGTTATGTGTTTTTTTTTTCTTGCTGATTTGTTTGAGTTCTTCGTAGATTCTGAGTATTAGCCCCCTTCCCTGAAATCTTTTTGATGAAAGTAAAATAAGAAATTTTCTCAAACAAAAGATGAATGGAGACTCTATGGCAAATGAACCAGCAATAGCATTGACTCCACTTAAATGTATGCCTAACGCTAAAGAAAGGTGGTAGACTGCAAATGTTGTAAAATATGGCAATGAGAGAATATAATTACTAACAAAACTAAGGAGGTAAAAAAGATACATATTCCAACAAATTGTTGCTTGTTTTTAGACATGCAATTGACTTTTATACACTTGGATGTTTTAAAATTCAGGAAACTTTCTAAACTCTCTTCTTAACTCTAATAAATTATAAATTCTTTCAGATTTATGCAGATAATTGCATCATCTGCCATGATGACAATTTTTCCCTCTTTTTAAATTCTTAAATTTACATTCAATTTTTTTTTCTTTTTTTATTGCACTGGCTAGGATATCCAGTGCAATGTCGAATAGAAGCAATGATAAGAGGCTTCTTTGTCATTTTTACTGGTCTTAAAGGCAATCCTTTCACTTTGTCACCATTAAGTGCCATAACTTCTATCAATATTTACAAATATCCTTTTTCAGGTCAGAGAAGTTCCCTTTTATTTCTAGTTTGCTGAGTGTTATGATCATAAATGGATATTGCCTTTGTTATCACATTCATTTACTGCATCCATATGGCTTTTCAACTTTAAATTATCCGTACAGCAAATTACATTGATCAATTTTCTAATATTAAATCAATCTTGCACTCCTGGAGTAAACTAAACATGGTCATCTGTTTAAACATTGCTAGATGCAGTTTCTTAATACAGTACTTGGGGTTACTGCATCCATATTCATCAATGACCTGAGCTCATAATTTTCCTTTCTTGTACTATCCTTTATTTCGCTTTGGAATCGAGGTTGTACTAGCCTCATCAAATGAGTTGAGGTGTGTCTCCTCTTTCTTTGCTTCCCTTGTGGTCTACCATATAATAAATTTTCATAAGTTTACCCTATGTGCTTGAAAAAATGTGTTTTCTCCAGTTCGAGAATGCAATGTTTTACGTATGTCCCTTGGGGCAAGCTTATTATTATATTTAAATCATCCGTATCTTTACTGATTTTGCTGCTTAATTTATCAATTCCTGGTATAGATTTGTTAAAATTTTCCCATCAAGATAGTGGCTTTGTTTATTTCTTCTTTTATTTATATTCTTATTTATATTAGGAATATATAAATTTAGAAGTTTTATATCTTCTCAATGATATACAATACAGGAAAAGATAAAAATATCTTTACCTTCCTCTTGAACAACACAAGAACCCTAACATTATCTCTGATGACTGCCCTCCATACCTAAATGGCTGTCCAGTATTTTAGTTCTATCTTATTTTTAACTTTAAGACTTAGACATTATTATCTTTATATTTACTTGTTTTATTATTTTATATTCTCAATTTAGAGAATTACAGAATGATGACCCAATTTCCCAATAAGGTCCAGAAGTTTATATACGCTCATTTTAGAGGGAAGGGGAGATGAAGAATATGGGTAATTCTGTTGAGTGGCAATAAATGGTTATTAGGAAGGATGAATAGATACTTGGGAGAAGGAATGGATGGGGGAAACAGATTGATTTGTAAACAATTCTCTTTGGAAACTTAATTAACCTGAAAAACAGGTTAATTAAGAAACAGGTTAAAATGGGTTGAGCCAGGTCTCCTTGAATTCTTGATCTTCTTTCCTGCAATATATGGAGATAACAGGGAGCAGAAGGGAAATCCATTGTTCTTTTTGATGGGTCTGGTTTTACACAGATAGAGGAAGAGCCCCTTTCAATGCCTCTCTAAGGGCCTTTAATTCAAAATACTCTTTATACCAAGAAGTCATATCTTGGGGTAAAATTTCCTGAGCTCAATAGTTATGTTTCTCCATGTTTTTTTAATCTTTCCTTTATAGGTTTTATGTCCCCTCTCTGGGCTACATTCCAGATAGTTTCTTTAGATCTCCCAACTGGTGCTGCCACAACACATTCCTCTGATGGCTTAGCCTCTTTCCTCCCACATTCCTGGAATGAAATTTCAGTCTTCTTTTCCAGTAGGCATCCATAACTTTATGAGTGCTTCTCTTGAAGTCCCCATCTTGGCTTTGAAAAAGGGAAGCACCCCTCCACAACCTAATCAGAGAAAGGTTAATGGTAATGGTGAAGGGTCAAAATAGCTCACTCTTCAGATACTAGACAACCATGGGATCTCCCTGAGTTCTCCCACTATATTGACTAGGGGAGGGGTGGGGTAGGGTCCGTTTTTTTAAATCTCCGATTCATATTATTTGCAGAGGAGTGGCTGGACTCAACTCTAGATGATTTTCTGAACCTGGATTTAGGGTACTAATTAGTCTTTTGTTATCAGCTTCAGAGCTTAACCAAAATTCCAGAGAAACAGGAAAATCCCCCTCAACATCCAGTTACACACGGAAGTGTTATTTTTGAGAGAGGTTCCTCAGCTATTGGGATACTTAACCATTACTGTCAGTTGTATTCCCAACTTTACTTCTTAATGTACTCTGTTTAACTCCAATAGTTAAATGTATATGTGTTTAGAAGAATCACTAAACCTTTCTGAGCTCCAGTTCTGATATAGCAATTTATCTCATAATTTCTAAAATTATATCTGTTATAAGAGATAGTTTATTAAACACTTTAAAACGTATGAAATCCACACAACTCAGTAGACCCTATCCTCATCTTGGGTATGGCCCCAAACAACAACAAACAAACAAAAACATCAACTTCTGGTTAGTTTTCCAAATTAGGGTGAGTACAAGCACAATTTATTGATTGTCTGGGATGAACGCACACTAGCACCATTAACGACTCTAATTAAGGGAGTCATCAATTAAAGTAAAGCAGGCCTTGGGCTGAGAATAGACATGGTGAAAAACAGTCATGATCTGCTAATTATCTAATCACTAATGGACATTAGCGACTTTAAGGGCATTATGACTCTCATAAAAAGTGAAATTTTTAAATAAAATGTCATATGCTTTGTGTAAAGCAAGTTAAACAAGACAGAAAAGTATTTTTAAAAACCCATAAAAATCCCCACAAATCTACCGACTTGGAGATGAATGCTATTAATATTTTGGTAAACATCCTGATTGGCAAATTTTAAAAGAATCACATTTTGTCATGATTTGGGGTATTCCATACCTTACCATTCCAGATCCATCTCAATATTCTCCACAACCTCTTCTTACTCTGTCATTTTATAGAAAATAAATGATTAGCCAGTCTCTATTTGTAGACACTTTACTGGAATGTAAAGTGTTTATGGATCCTATTGAGAAGCATCAGAAGAATTTAAGAGTTGCGTTTAATATTAGGGAAATTCTTGAACTTTAATATAAAAGACTATGTTTAAAGGCATAACTTTAGCAAGTTAGTTTTGCCCTGTTGATCTCATGCTGGTGTTAAATGAGAGGTAAGTTCTTTTTGGTTTTCTTCTGTGTGGTTCTTCTTTATAGTTGTCTTTATAGTGTCTCCCTTCATTGCTAAGCAGGACTGCCACCTAGCTTCAGTCGGCTAAGCTTTCTGAATGTCAGAGCTTCCATTAGATAATGAGAGGCCAACCTGAAGGTCCCTTCAAGTGCCTTTATCACATATCACTTCAAGTACCTTTATCCCATATCACTTCAAGTACCTTTATCCCAGGGTACAGGAGCGCCTCATTTGGCCTATTGTTTGCAGGCAACAAAGATTTTAGAGCAAAAACTAGAATGATTGCTCCTTGTATAATCAGACAATAACAACAATGAGCAGAACCTTTGGCTACCCATGGGATGGAGCAAAGGGGAGTATGCCATGGCCCTTGGTCAAGGGAGACAGGCAGGGACATCCTTTTTCCCTAAGGAGATCTTAAGTTTTATACATCATTCACAATATCAGGTGTCTTGTAATAGAAACAATTACTTGATGACTGCCAAAATCAATGGTTCTCAACCCTGGCTGCACATTAGAATTATCTGGGAAGCTTTTAAACAGTATCAATGACTGGGTCCACCTCCAGAGACACTGATTTAATTGTTCCAAAATGTTTCTCAGGCACTGGTATTTTTAAGCTTCTCAATGATTCTAATGAACACCCACAATTTCAAATTGCTGATTGAAACGAGTAGAAGGGAGAGGAAATTTCATTATATCTATAGTTTATATCATGCAAAATGTCAGTTCGAGCAGATGCTCAAACTTTGGGGAAGGAGAAATGGGAAAAAGAGTTAGTAAATTTTTTTCATTTTGGTCTTTTGTGCTGCATTGCAGTCTCCTTATAGCTAGGATTATCATTTATCATCCAAATCAGGACACTTTTGAGAGTGAAAGAGGGAGCTATTAACAATTATGCCAGAACAACAGTTGTTAACTGTAATTGTCCAGGCAACTTGGGACCAATTGTCACTATGCTTAGAGCTATGGCTTGGTTTCAGTAATGGCCCAAAGTTAAGCTATGCTGTTGTTGATGCTTTAATATTTGCCTGTTGGAAGACTTTTAAATCACTTCTCAAAAACAGGTGTCTTCATAACAAATTTTGGCAATCACTTGTTTTTGGAAAGTTATTTTTGAGTGTTTAAAAAAATATGCTTTCTCAAGATTCTTATTTTACTTCTCTACCACCATTCTCTTACAGAAAAGGAAATAGAACTCACATATATTGCCTTGTTTTAAAAAAATTAGTTAACCACTGTGGATACATTTTAGGACCTACAGCCAAAGTTTAATGAGAGAGAAGTTAGAAACTACTTGCTGTAATTAAGTTTTTAGTTTGTATGTGGATCTGGCACACACAAACTGGGTCCATTTCCCATTAACAAGGATAATTAAATGTTAACTGGACTTATGACATTTGTGAATGCATAGTCTTAAATAATTACCCTTATTGATTAGTTTTGTTCTTCTGGCTAAATGAAATGTCTGTAAAAGCTCTTTAAAGAAGTAAAAAGTGCCATATAAGTGCACGGCATTATTATATCACTAAAGTTTGTGTTTCAAAACAGAGAATCTTGATTTTCCTAGGATGATTTGATTCAATGGGCTCTCAATACTTTTCTTAACCTGAGAATCATTTTACCAAATGAAATCTTACATAGACAATATATAAAACAGTTTAAAGACTAGCTGCTTGGATTGAAGTGAAAAGAGGAGATGGGGTGAAGATGAGGGGAAAGAGGCCGTGCCTTGCCTGTTTAGTCAACTCACTCTCTTTCAGAATAAGGGCACAGGAAGAGAGTGGGAGAGTAACTTTGGGCTTTGGAAATCTACATTGTGTTCCTAGTGTCAGTTCCAGCTTTCTGCTACAGGCCAAAATATTAGTTTACTTCCAGAAGTTTCCTTTTTGGAGGAAGATAACACAGTCTGCCATCTGCCTGCCACTCAGAGATGATAAGTGAGGCAAAGGTGATAAATATGACGTGCTTTGATTTCTGTCAATGAGAATTTCAATAAACCTAAAGGACTTTAGGTTTGTATAATAAAATTATTACTAATTAACCAAAAAAGCAATAGGCCCAGGGAGAGAAAAAGAGACAGAAGTTAAGTTGTTGAGTTGGAGTAAAGAATGTTTTAGCAAGAACTCTACTCTCTTTCCATCTTTTGTTATTCATAAAGCCAAGCTAAAAGACCTACAGCATTTTTTTTCCCATTTTTTTTTCTCTTACAACTATTTGCTCACCAATTGGTGAACGGATAAACAAATTATGGTATATCCACACAATGGAATATTGCTCATTAGTAAAAATGAATGAACTTCTGATATACGTGACATGGCTGAATCTCAAAAACATGCTGAAAGAAAGAAGCCAGGCACAAAAGACCATATACTCTATGATTTCATTTATATGACATTTTAGAAAAAACAAATCTAATGCATAGTAACAAAAAGATCAATGGTTGCCCGGGCCTGGGGGTGGGGAAGATTGACTAAAATTAAGTTCAAGGAGCTTTTAGGAGTTTTGGGAATGTTTCTCATCTTAATTGCGGTGGTGCTTACAGAGGTTTATAAACTTCAAAACTAATCAAAATATACACTTAAAACAGGCACATTTTATTGTATATAAACTACTTGCCAATTTAGTTGATCGGAAAGTTTCATTTTCTTAGGAAAAACACTAGTTTGTTCTTGGCACTGATGCTAGTGAAACAAGATGAAATATTACATTGAACTAGCCCTATGCAATATATAGATCAGTTGGTCTGCTGTTATCTCCTAGACACTATTATATCTGCTTCTAGAAGCTTAAACTCTAGATGTGAATACTATTATTGTATCTACTTCTATGTTTACTCCTAGCTTCACTTTATCCTCTGATTTATTTAATTTTCTTTCACCCCCTTTTTAATGTTTGCTATTATTTATGTAGATGTGTACCTATGCAAGTTATATGAAATCCTCTCTAGTACAAGGTAAAGTATAATTTTAGTAAATAAAATAAACTTATTTACTTTTTTTAATTATAGCTGAAAGTAATGTGTATTTTTACCTCGCTACACTGATACACATCCTAGCATGCGCATGCACACACACACACACACACACACACACACACACACACACACATAATTACTAACCATCAATAGATTTAGAAATCCAATAAAGTTAGTGGATTTGAGTGGGTGCCTCTTAGTTCTGATAGGTCCAATAAATGAAATGTTTGTTGTGTTCTATGAATCCTCTCCTAAAATAGAAATCTGACCAAATATGATTAACAGTGGACACCCTGTAGTTTAGAAACCTGGAAAAACATAAATCTAAATGACTCATTGGAAAAGTATAGTGTGGATTTAGTTGTTGCTTACCATGTTATTGGTAGCAATGGAGATTAATAACAATAAGCCCTGCTCTTGTATTTAGGAATACTCAAAATATGCTTTTCTTTCCTGAAATCAAAGCTGTCTCATGACACTGATGAAGTGTGCTGTTAAAAAGAGATTCGTCATTGGGAATTGTGTCCAAACAAAAGTAAATAAATGAAGTTTTAGATATCGAGTTGATGAAATAAATTTAAGAAGAACCTTTATTAAGTGCTTTCATATCTTATATGTGAAATATATAAGAAATATATAGAAATGTGTCTTTGCAAAGTAAGAATAAGGATAAAATACATACAACTCCATTTGAAGGTACAGATGGTGCCTGTATATGATTGTGGTAGGAATGGGAAGTGCAGACATGTTAATAAAATTAAAATTATCTAAGAAAATATCAAGTTCAGATTTGCTAAAAATTCAGAAAATGAAACTAAATAATACAATATAAAATGTACAACAAGAACTGTAATCTATCATTTTTGTATCAATTAAAATGTTCTTTGTCGTAAGTTGAATACCCTTCCTTTAAACTATTTTTCATAAACATAAATGCACTATTGGCAAGTAAATTAAATTTTTCTTCCTTCACCATGAATATCCATAAAGAAATATTATTATCACATAACCACTTTTCTTTCTTTAAGTTAAAAGCAGAGATAAACCAAAATTAAATTTCGAATGTTGGAGATATGCAGCAAAGCTTGGCATCAATATTATTCCCGCCCTTGACTCTTCCTACTTCAAGTGTGGTCCACAAGTGGGCCAGAAGTATCAGCATGACCTGGAAACTAGAAATGCAGACTTTCAGGCCCTACCCCAGACCTCTTGAATCAGAATCTACATGTTAACAAGAAATTCAGGGAATTTGGGATGCATTTAGGTTTGAGAAGCCCTGTTCTAAACCATTAATATAACCAGAATTATTCATGAAATGGCTAGAGTGATCAACCATCCCAGTTTGCCCTGGACAGAGAGATTACCCTATGCTTGAGACTTTCAATGCTAAAACTGGGAAAATCCCAGAGAAACTGAGACAAGATGGCCACCCCATAATTGACCAAAGTTCAACTTTAGAATTGAGGCAGAGAAAACCGTGGATATGGGAAAATTATACTCTGAGTCAATTTCCATTTGTGTTAGCTCCTCTCTCATAGTCTATGTTTCTGCTTACTAATTTTAATAAATAAGAAAATAAATGAAATGGAAACAGCTCTCTGTTCTGTGTGTTGTTGGGATTTTACAGTTCTTTAGGTCCTCCTATGAATCAAAACATGAAGACCTAAGGCCTAAGAGGCAAAATCTGTTCACTTAGTGGGTAAACTTCTTGCCACAGAGTTAAAATACTTGATAGTCTCAAGGATGGCATTCTATTCTATTCCTTTCCTGGTTTCTCATTCAGTATTGTTGGGCTGCACCTCTGGCCTACATGTGATTATCTTATAGTTACAAAAACTCTAGGGAAGGCCACCCTGGGTAGAGTTGTTGGCTCTCATTAGCTGAGAAAACAAAGCTCTGTTTATTCCTCTTGCTAGTGTCAGGGGAACCCTGGTTTAATTCCAACACAGGTCTAGGTGTTGATTTCACACAAAGGGATTACCTTAGACATCTGTGAAAGTTCTAAGGCAGCCTCAAAGGAGACATCTGACTCAACACTGTGTGAACTAGGGAAAACTGGGTGTATATAATGCACTGTAATTTTCTTTTAACACATGTGATTAGCAAATAGTTATGAAGTCAAATCAAGTAAATAAAACACCAATAATGCTCTCCCATTTATCATGGCCACGGGTGTTGATTTTAAAATCATCCCTGATAAATGTCCCTTTTGCACATTACTGACCTCCCATGAGTGTGAGATGAGTAGTCAAATTCACTGAAGCAGATGTTGCCAGTGCTCTACCCATAAATCCACCAATCCCTTTACCATTTTCATGCTTCCTGGCTCCCTACGGGCTTTCATTCCCAACAGTTAGCATCTACATGTCTTAGTAGAATGACTGCCCTCAGGCAGTTGAAGCCTGATTTGCCTGGGGACATGGAAAGCTGGAAGTGCCTGGGAATCTGTGTCCCCTGAGAGCAGCCCTTAACCAATCAGTCACTAACAATGAAGAGGATAAATATTCCAGCTCCCTTTCCACCTGTTGGGGACAATTCTGAGGTGTGTTTCATGCAGTTTCCATAACTCCCCTATGAGATTGACCCAGAGCAATATTCTTTGTAACTTTGCTTGCTACCACATCCTGGCTTGGCCTCCTTCTTTTTCTTGTCCCATTTCTCCATTAGCATGCTGCTTTTTCATGGAAATACCTCATAACAATTCATTTTCCCATGAATCCTCCTCTTAAGGTCTGCCTCTGGGAAACCAAACTTAAGATACTTACATTCCATAATTTGAACAGCATTCAAATCTTTCCTGTCTTAAAGGGTCAGATTGTTTAGACAAATAGGCATGCAAATGACCCTCAAGCATATATAAAGATGCTCTACTTAATCATGGCAAGAGAAATGCAAATCAAAATTACACTGAGATACTATTTCTCACCCATGCAGGCCCCCAAAATCTCAAGGTTTGACAACATATATTCCATTGGTGAGGCTATGGGGAAACAGGCACTCTTATACTGAGCTGTTAGAAGTGTAATTCCTTCAGAGAAGAATTTGAAACATCTTTTAAAAATTATATATGCATTTATCCTTTGACCAAGCAATTTGACTTCTAGAAATCTACTAAAAACACAAGATTACATATATCAAAAACTATTCATTTCACCACTATTTGTAATAGTGCAAGATTGGAAATAACCCAAATGACCCTCCAGAGGAGATTGGTTGAATGAGCTGTTACATCTAGACAATGAAGAACTAGTTTGTGTTAAAAAGAACATGGGCGATCTCTACATACTACTGTAGATAGAATAATCTCCAGGATATGTTGTTAAAAGCAAAAAAAAAAAAAAAAAAAAAAAGGAAGGTGAAGTAAAATGTGTATAGCTTACCACTTATGGTAAAAGAAAGGTGTTGGAAAACACACACACACACACACACACACACACACACACTTCTCATTTCAGTAAGAAACAATGACAGGCATATTTTGAAGTGAGGTATCACAGGATGGAAAAACATGCACCACATGTACTCGCATCAAATTGGTACTAACTGATCAACATTAAGGTGTTCACATGGTAGTAATACTCACTGGGTATCGGTAAGGGGGAGCAGGGGAGGTAAACCACAACAAATGGAATCGGAACGTACCGTATGGGGGAAGGACACGCTTGTAGCACTGGCTTGGGTGATGCAAACACATTACATGTAACCAAAATGTTTGTACCCCCATAACATCCTGAGTTAAAAATAAATAAATAAATAAATAAATAAATAAATAAATAAATCAGTGTCAGAAAACAAAAATTTAATGAAAAAATTATTACTCTAAAGGAGGACAGAGGGAATAAGTGGGCAGGAACAGTGACAGAAGTTAAAACTCTCTGAGTGTACCTTATTCCATAATTTTGATTTTGGAATCATAGAATTTCTTTTCACTAAAGCAAAAATTAAATTAGATTAAAAAGCAGAAGAATTTCTAAAACATGAAACAATTTTAGTAATGGAATCCAATCATAGTTCAGTTTGGTGGCATAACCATGGAAGAATTATTTCAAATGACTTTACAATGCATCCCTTCTACATACCTTTACATTTTTTGAGGAATATATACTAAAGACCAAACAACCTCAAAGAAATTTTACACTGCACTTAATAGTCTTATTTTTAATAATAATATTGCTATTTTTGAGACTAGGATACGTAAAGCAGGATAAATCAAATGATCGTGTTAATGTCATTAGGAATAAATATTTTCAATGTAAGAGAAAAGAGATACACACATAAAATCAGGTAAGTTAAAAACCCTGTAATCTTGAATTTGTCTTGGAATTAGCAGTATAAACTCATGATTTGGTTTTCACTTTCTAAAACTGTACATATTTCCTAATTCCGTTCACTGAAAAAATGTAGAAGCAATGAAAATCTAGTATAAATGAGAATTCCTAATGCCCCAATTATGGTCTCTAAATAGCATTTGCCACAAGGAAAAAAAAAAAAAGGAATCAGGATTCCTTAATGTTTGGTTACACATCTGGAGCAGGAAATGTATAAAAGTAATCTGAGACATCACATTGTTCCACAAAGTGAGGAAGCTATCAAAGCCTATTGGGGTAGTGACAAAAGGGTAACAGCATGAAGGGGCTATGGCTAATGAAAGATGGGACAGTTTGAGCATCAAAAGAAATAATGAAGCACAACAGACTTATAAATACCCATGAGTTCACAATATTATTTGCAAAAGGGGTGGCTTCTTTGGAGTTTACCAGAGCATCAACTTTATTCTGAAAATTGATTAATAAAGAGAAAGAATCAAGCATTTATTCTGTTTCTTATACAAGCTATATTTTACAGTAATCACATAGTTGATGCACAGTATTTCTAGCAGCAATCATCAAAAGCTGTCACAATCATTAGGTGGATGTCAATGAGGACCTTTATAATGGAGGAATCAGATTGATAACATCTGAACCCAATGTCATCAGTCAAGTCACAGAAGGAAACAATGTGGCACAGCCAAATAAGATAGTTGAGGACAGTTTAATAAAAGAACTGCCATTGGACAAATAGGCGTCAGAGGACAAAGAAGTCTGTTGATGCAGTCTATAAAAGTCAGCTCCCGAGGCAGAGAGCAGGGTGGAGAAGAGTAGACAGTAAAAATGAAGGGGAAAACATATCTGATATGCAAGTCATAAATCCTTTCAGCACCAGTCTTACCAATAGACCTGAAAAAAACACCTGACTTCATAAGGATGCTCCGATTTCTCAATTTCTCCCTCATTTTGAAACCCAATAAGAAGCAGGGACCCTATTTGTTCATTCCATTTGCCAGCTGGCAGACTAAAACACCCACAGTGAGATTCCAGATTTGGTTAGAATTCTGAGCTCGAGGAACTCCAGAGGAAGATAAAACCTGTAACAAATCCAATCTGTCTGGTCCCTTGGAACTTCTTTAAGTTGATTTTAACCATTAATTCTCTTAAACAAAATTTTGCCAAAACTCTAAATCATCCTTTCTCTCCAGCGAATTCTTTCAGACCTCCTGCCCTTTCTATCCATGAAAAGACCTACTGATTTTTGTCACTTAATAACTAGGGTGAATTCTCAACAAACTGGGTATAGAAGGAATATACCTAAAAACAATAAAGGCCATACATGACAAACCCGTAGCTAACCTCATACTGAACAGGCACAAATTGAAAGCCTTTCCTCTAAGATCTAGAACAAGACAAGGATGCCTGTTTTCACCACTTTTATTGAATATAGTATTGGAAGTCCTAGCTAGAACAATTAGGCAAGAGAAATAAATAAAGAGCATCCACATTGTAAAGAAAGAAGTCAAATTATCCTTCTTTGCACATCACATGATCCTATATTTAGAAAAACCTAAAGACTACCCAAAAAACTGTTAGAACTGATCAATGAATTCAGTAAAGTTGCAGAATACAAAATCAACATGTAAAAATCAGTAGTGTTTCTATATACCGACAACAAACAATCTGAAAAAGAAATCAAGAAAGCAATCTCATTTACAATAGCTACAAAAAATACCTATGAATAAATTTAACCTAAGAAATGAGAGATCTCTACAATGAAAACTATAAAACACTGATAGAGAAATTGAAGGCGACACACACACACAAATAATGGAAATATATCCCTTGCTCATCAATTGGAAGAATTAATATTGTTAAAATTTTCATACTACCCAAAGTGATCTACAGATTCAATGCAATGTGTATCAAAATGCCATTGCCACTCTTCACAGAAATAGAAAAAACATTCTGGAATTTTGTATGAAACCACAAAAGATCCTGAATAGCCAAAGCAATCCTGAGTGAAATAGCAAAGCTGGAGGCATCATACTATGTGGCTTCAAAATGTGCAAAACTACAGTAACCAAAACAGTATGGTATGGCACAAAAGCAGACATATAGACCAATGGAACAGAATAGAGAAGCCAGAAATAAATCCGTGCATTTACAGCCAACTCATTTTCTACAAAAGTGCCAAGAACATACACTGGGGAAAGAATAGTCTCTTCAATAAAGGGTGCTGGGAAAATGGGATATCCATATGCAAAAGAATGAAACTAAACCCCTACCTCTCACCATATACAAAAATCAACTCGAAATGGATTAAAAACTTAAATGTGAGATCTGAAACTATGAAACTACCAGAAGAAAACATAGAGAAACACTTTAGGACGTTGGTTCGGGCAAAGGTGTTTTGGGTAAGACCTCAAAAGCATAGGCAACCGAAGCAAAAATAGACAGATGGGATTACATCAAGCTAAAAAGCTTCTTCACAGCATAGAAAGGATTCAACAGAGTGAAGAGACAACCTACAGAATGGGAGAAAATATTTGCAATTTATCTGACTAGGAATTAATAACCAGAATATATAAAAACTCAACTCAATAGTAAAAAACCCCAAATAATCCAATTAAAAATGGGCAAATGATTTGAATAGATACTTCTAAAAGGAAGACATATAGGCCAGGCACGGTGGCTCACGCCTGTAATCCTAGCACTCTGGGAGGCCGAGGCGGGCAGATTGTTCGAGCTCAGGAGTTCAAGACCAGCCTGAACAAGAGCGAGACCCCGTCTCTACTAAAAAAAATAGAAAGAAATTATCTGGACAACTAAAAAAATATATAGAAAAAATTAACTGGGCATGGTGGCGCATGCCTGTAGTCCCAGCTACTCGGGAGGCTGAGTCAGTAGGATCTCTTGAGCCCAGGAGTTTGAGGTTGCAGTGAGCTAGCCTGACGCCACAACACTCACTCTAGCCAGGGCAACAGAGTGAGACTCTGTCTCCAAAACAAAAAAAAAAAAAAAAAAAGAAGAAGAAGACATATAAATGGCCACCAGGTTTATGAAAAAATGCTCAACATCACTAATCATCAGGGAAATGCAAATTAAAACCACAATGAGATCTCATCTCATTCCAGTTAAAATGGCTATTATCAAAAAGGCAAAAAATAACAGATGCTGGTGAGGATGCAGAGAAAGGGGAACACTAGTACACTGTTGTTGGGAATGTCAATTAGTGCAGCCACTATGGAAAACAGTATGGAGGTTCCTCAAAAAAGTATAACTACCATATAATCTAACAACTCCACTGTGGATATATATCCAAAAGAAAGAAAATTAGTTTATCGAAGAGATATCTGTACTCTCATGCTTACTGCATCACTATTTATAATAGACAAGATAAGGAATCAACCTAACTGCCCATCAATGGATGAATGGATAAAGAAAATGTGATATATATACACAAGGGAATACTATTCAGCCATAGAAAAGAATTAAATTCTGTCATTTGCAGTAACATGGATGGAACTGGAGAACGTTAAGTAAAATAAGCCTGGCACAGTAAAACAACTATTGCATGTTCTCATTCATATGTGGGAGGTAGAAAAATTGACCTATGTAGGTAGAGAGTAGAATTGATGGTTATTGCAGGCTGGGAATGGAAGTGGGGATGTAGGAATGAAGAGTGGTTGGTTAATGGGTACCAAATTATAGTTAGATAGAATAATTTCTAGTGTTTGATAGCACAGTAGGATGACTATGGTTAACAATAATTTATTGTGTATTTTAAAATACATAAAGAGAGGTTGTGGAATGTTCCAGCACAAAGAAATGATAACCATTTGAGGTAATGAACATCCTAATTACCCCAATTTTATCATTGCACATTGTATGCATGTGTCAAAATATAACATGTACCCCATAAATATGTACAATTATATGTCAATAAAAAATTTAAAAATACCCAGGATGATCATAATATACAGTCAATTTTCATAATTCACAGATATAATATTTGGAAATTTGCCAACTTGCTAAAATTTATTTGTAACACCAAAATCGATGCTTGTGGTGCTTTTGCCATCATTCACAGACATGGATGGAGTGGCAAAAAATTTGAGACACTCAACGTACATTTTTCTAGCTTAGATCGAACAAGGCAACACTCTGTCTTCTTGTTTCAGCTCTCATGCTGTAAAAAAGTACCCCTTTCTTGGTCTGTTTAGTGCCATATTGTCCCCATTTTTGTGCTTTTAGCTGGTGATTTTGCTATTTAAAATGACCTCCAAGTGTTGTGCTGAAGTGCCATCCTAGTGTTCCTAAGTGCAAGACGACTGATGTGCCTTAAAAAGAAAATACATGTGATAGATAAGCCTCCCTTAGGCATGAGTTATAGTGCAGTTGGCCATGAGTTCAAAGTTAATGAACCAACAATATACATTAAATAAGGTGTCTTTAAACAGAAACACACACAAAACAAGATAATCTACTGATTGGTTGATGCAAATGTGACCAAAGGCTTGCAGCAACCTAACCTTGTATTTCCTGTAGGGTTAATGGTTTAGTATTCATTAATTCAGTGTTTGCAATGACTTTATAGAACACAACTACCATGTATAACAAGAATAGACTGTATTAAATAAGATACTTTGGGAGGTGAAAGACGAAATGTCTGGCCAACAAGTGCAAACTGGGACTATCTTGGACACTCTACTAATGAGATTATATCAAGTGTGTTGTAGCCAGCTTCCACTAGCATGCAGAGCTGACTGTGTGTATCTCTCTCCAATTCCATATCCATTGATGCCACATTGGGAGCTTGAAATTGGCCATTGTGGGAGTATTTACATCATGGAAATTGGCAAAGCCTGAAAATCAGGGTTTTTTTCTTGAAAGAGCCAGCTGTTAAACATTTACCAGCACATCACTGACTATAAATCTTCTTTTCTGTAATTTTCCCTTCAAGTTCTTCAGCAGTTGAGGTCTGGGTCTTTCCTCAGGTCATTGATTATTCCATATCCTGCTCATAAACTGTAATTAATTTCTGCCTCTGGTTAATTCCTTCTTTGAACACTTCTTCTGAAGCAGAATGGACTAGGAAGCCCCGAATATCCCAAACTTAGCTGTGATAAAATTTGGTGAATGATCTAGATTTCACTAAATTTGTTGAAGTACAGGGATCACAGGGGAGCTACCACCAATGATATCAGCTGCCTGTAGCACTGGAGAGAGGAATCCTCAGGCAGATGCCTGGAAGTGTGTGGCAAAACTTCATGCCTGCTGCCTTTGTCTGCTGATGCCCACGTGCCTGCCATTGTGGAATAATAGCTCTCCCTTCATTCCACCTTCAATTTCTCTCATACCAAAATCTAACTGGAACCCTGATGGCAAAGGAATCTGGGAAATATAGTTTCCATGCTTTTAGTCCTCATAGTACAATGGAGAACTTAGAAAGTGGGGATAACACTGAATATTAGCTATAGCTGTCACTATAAGTGACATGGAAGGCAAATAACTCTGATATTGATATATATCAATAAATTAGTCAATAAATGTTTCCTATGTGCCTTCTATGTGCCAAGTGCTGTGCTAGGGCAGTAATTTTCAAATTATGGGTAAAAAATCTATAATACATTGTAATATAAATTTAGTATATTGCTTTCAATATGATAGTTTAATAAAAGTAAACAAAGCAGAATAGAGAGATATCAGAATGCATCACACATAGTATGAGGAAATATTGTTTGTAAAACTTTTTTCTTAGATTGATAGATATACGTATGAGTCTACTTGTTTGCTGAATAAAATGCATTTATTACTGTTTATTAAAGTCAAATAAAGTTTTTTAAAAAGCATTGCTTTAGAGCAAGGATCAGCAAGTCTTTCCTGTAAAGGGCTGGATAGTAAATAGTTGAGGCTTTGAGAGCCATAGGGTCTCCATCCCAATTATTCAACTCTGCCTTTATAGGGTGAAAGCAACATATGTAATAAATGAATGGGCATGACTGTCTTCTAACAAAACTTTATATACAACAACAGTATATGGCCAGTAGGATGTGACTCACAAGCCATAGTTTGCCAACTTCTGATTTATAACAGTGCTTCTCAATCTATCTGTGGTAAAGCACTAGTTTTTTTCATTCCTAACTAATTGCATGCCAGACCAATACATGGTCCTGCTGCCCAGGACAAATATACAGCTTGCACCATATGCAACTCATCCAAGCCAGTTCAACAACACTCGGTCTGGTCCATGCCTTGTTCCATGAGATGAGCATACTTATTATGCACTCAGTATAGTAATATTAAATTTCTATAAGAGATTTTAAATACATACTCTCAGTTTGTGTACTTATCTTCTCACAGACTGGTAGCAAACAGTTCACGGACCAGCTCCCATCCAGAAATCACATTTTCAGCAGCAGTGCTTTAGGGAATACAAAGAAATAGAAGATGCTGCCATTGTTCTCAAGAAGTTTATGAGCTAATGAAGATGAACCTGTTAACAAACAACGATAATACAAGGTAGAATACAAAATGTGCTCTAATACAAAAACTCGTTCATAGCACATGATCATATTTTTCCCAAACCTGATCTACCTATCTGGAATGGCATATGTCATTTATAAAATTCCAAATAAATTACTTAATGCATATCAACCATTATTAAAACTTTTTCTTTGATAACAAGATGTATGTGTGTGTGTGAACTTTATATATTATATATATATATATCAGAATTTTTCTACCATCTTTTTTTGTTTGTTTGTTTCGAAAGGTGCTCTGCGAAATTTAAAAGGAAAATATCCTCTCGTAGACTCCATTATGAACAATTCTTGGTGAATGAAGACTTGGAAAACATTCGACTCAATTACTGCTGGAGTTGTGGTTGACCAACTGGAGGCAGAGGCTATTGTTGTTTCCGTGTCAAATGGCTTGCTTCTCTCTCCAATGAGAGCCATTACTCTCCATATGCTAGCAGGAAAAACAATTTAGGAAATATTTTTAGATTTACAAATATGTAATATGGTAGATGAGAGCCAGATCATAATGTGATGGAGTCAAACTTCTTGATACAAGAGTTTCCAAGCCATTCCCTTCCCCATTTTCTCTGAAATGGACTGTTTTGTTGCTATTCCCTTTTTCTGTCCTCTGAGGAGGGACTTTTGATGACTGGTTTGAGAGGTTCTATGCTGGAGAATCAGAAGAAAATGGTGAAGATGGTGTGTGCACAAGAGTTTCATGAAATCTTGATTTGCTAGATACAGACAAGAGATCCACGTAAGCATGGGTTGCTATGTCAAGGTGCTGGCTGGAAGGAGAGAGATGGGGGCGCACCTGTGGTATGTGATGGGAGTGTACGAGACAAAAATACTTAAGGAAATTTAAGGATTATTGCTGAGGGCTATATGTTTCCCTTCATGGAGTTACTGAAATATGAGTAAAAAATTTAACCTATTTAAAATTTACTTTTGGTTGTGTGGAATGTATTCTTCTGAAGACAACACCACATGAGGGATGGTTTTATAACACTGATATTAGTGTCTTCAAACTAGTAGCATTAACTAGGAACATCTCACCTTGTCCTTTTCCCCCCTCAAAGTTCTTAATGTTTGAAGCTGGGTCCTCAGAATCTATCAGAGCTAGTAAGTTTTCTTTTGATGAATACAAAACCAACGTGGATAATGTTGAAAGATTCCCATGAGTCATAGATTTGACACTTTATTTTTGGCCACTAAACACTGACTCAATTAAAATTGAGGCATCTTCTCCCTTTATAAGAACCTATGAAATGGGGAAGACATAAGCAACATAATCTCAGTTTTACAAATAGATGAATTTAGGTGCAAGAGAGTAGATGCTTGATCTAGGGTCACTTGGTGAATTGGGCCTCCTGATTAATTAAATTGCAAAGCTGGCATGGACTCTCAGCATTTTTCATCCCACAAGACAATGAACAGATGAGTCTGGCAATTAGAACAGCTATGGACATAGGAATGAGGAGAAGCTTCAATAAACCTACTGATGTTCCAACAGCCTCTTCATCCTAATATCCTGCCATGAACACCAGGATGCTCCACAGAGATATTGCTCTTGAGGAAGGATCATTTGGGACTTTTTGTGCTTTGAAAAAGCCTTCACTCCCATCTATATCCCAGACCCCACCTCCAGCCTCTCCTCTGCCCACACATCACCCTAGAAAAGTCATACACTCAGCTACTTTAAGTTAGGCTGACATCTGGAGAGATCTGAGACACTGAATGTTATAAAATAAGATTTTTCTTTCACTGTTTTGAGAGGCAAAGACCCAACAAATATTACCAGGACAAGAATGAGACAGAAAGAGGACAGAGTATGAATTTTGCTTGAGTTTATTTATTTTTTATTATGCTGTGAAATAGAAAGTTTGAGACTATTCTTGATAGCAAACCCATGAAAAAATGGGTCAGGGAGGAGCACGTTGAATCAGACCTTTCACTAATAAGAGGAAGTTGTCGGCCTCTGAAATACTCCCCCATGGGTAACAGATCTATTAGGTAGATATCCTCCCTCTCCCTGCCAGCAGAACATCATTAATGTCATGGAAAAAGCTCAAGGGTGGTGAGAGAATGCACATTTCATAAAAAGCCTAACTGTCTAAAACCTGAAATGTATGTATTTAATTTTCTCCGGAAATGGTTTGCAATCATCTTCCCTTGTCACTGCATTTTTCGGGATGGAAAAAAACTCATGCCTTTGTGTTTGCGGAGTGACTGATGGCACCGCATTCTTGGATGATTCAGGAAGGATTTTTAGTCTCTTTAACGTATTATTTTAATAAGTAAATTTAAGGCAGACTATTTCTCCAATTTAATTGCTTTTGTGACATTCCACTGAGTTCCCCTAGTTTATATAATAAGCTGACTTGGTTGGAAGGGTGACTTGCCTGGCCAAGGGAAAGAAAAATCACTTTTTGGTCTAAACTTACTCTTCCTCCCAGCATTGACTCATCTTCCCAGATGCGTCAGCACAATCTTACTCACCTTGATCAGGGATATGGCAAGAATGAAATCATTGATCTGGGTCAAGAACTATTCCATATTCTGTTCCTGGTTCTTCCAAGACAGCATTGCAAACTCAGCATCTGGCAAATGGGTTGTAACCTTTTTCAGGTGACAGACCTTTTGAGTATCTGATGAAAACTGTGTTGATCCAGGTCCTCTGAGATGGAATTAACTGTGCAAGTGATTTATTGAAGGAAAAACTTGTGAGGGAAAATGGCGGGAGAGGGGTTCCTGGGGGACGCTAGGAGAGCCATCAGACTGAGAAGGGGATTCTGCCCCCCCCCCCGCCCCATACGGGAGAGAGCAAAGGAAGGAAGGTTAGACGGAAATGTCTTCGACTTCAGGGCAGTTCTAAGAGAGTTTGGCAAGTCTATCCGGGAGCCCCGAGCCAAAATCGCAGCTTAGCGGAGTCCCTCATCTCCGGTGAAGGCTCCTGCCTTAGTGTCCCTGGCGCACTGACTCACTGGCTGTGAGCAGCAGGTGTGGGCGTGGCTTCAACGCGGTAGTGGATTTCAGAGCACAGTCGCCGGGCTATGGGCTCAGTTACACTCCGGACGGTCAAAGGGCTGAAAGCGGCATTCTCATGGCTGCCACGGTCTACTCCTTGCATTTCAGAGATCCACTTCTCCGCACAAGTTCAAAGAGCAGATCCTCCACGGTTCCCATGGGCCTCTCTTCCTGAGGGAAAAACTCAGAAAAGAAAGGTTAGTGGGACAAATTACAGCCCCTGTTGCTGCAGTTGGGGCTTGGGGCTACAACCAGTACCTCACCCTCAGCTGTCACCTGTGTAGTTCTTACTGGCTGTACCTGGTGGTATAACCCAAACCTTCATTCCTGAGAGGTCTGAGCCCTTGGGAATCACACCCTTCTGAGGCTGGGCTCACTACACTTGCCCATTCGCAGTCATAATTGGGCAACAGAGTACCTAGGGGCACCCAAGCGTATCACCTGGGCAACACACACACATTCCTCCCTGCTTCTACTGTATAAAAGCAGATTTACTTCCTCCTGATGATCAGTGTCAATTACTCTTGCCATGATTGTAACTCCTCTTCTTGCCTGCTGGCACCTGGGCTCAAGGATCCCAAAGTGTCCTGGTGGCAGCCACAGCTTAGAGTTCCATGAAACCCTCCCTACATCCCCTGGCAGGAGTGTGATCTCCTTGAGGATCATGATCACCAACGCTGCAGAACACAGAGCTGATGGGACTGGAAGCACAAAGTCCTCCAGTGGTGTGTGGGGCCACTCATGCTTCTACCCCTCTGTTCTCTGGATCCATGTATTCTTTCTGCTGGGAACACAGCACCAGATAGAAGTTTCTGATTTAATACATACACTGTGTCCTGAAGGATGGCACCCCCTTTCTGTCAGAGTGTGGCCTTCAAACCAGCACTTTGGTTACTCCTTTTAAAGGCTCTTCCAGCTTTCTATGAGGCTGGCTGCCTCTGGACAGTGTGGTACCTGATACCAAACAGTGGATCTCATGGTCATGGGCTCACTCCCACTTCTCCTCTGCAGTAAAATGGGTCCCCGGTCAGGTGTTATGTTGCACAGGACTCCATGCTTGTGAATCAGGAGTTCCATAATCTCTGGATAGTGGTGCCGGCTGATGCTCTGCGGGCAAGAAAGGCAAATCAATGCCTGGAATAGATATCTATCCCTGGGAGAACAAACTGCTAACTCTTGCAGGATGGAAGGGGCCCAGAGTTGGTGACTTGACACCAAGTGGCCAAGGGATAGTGCCATATCTGGGGGCTCAGTGTAGGTCTCTGTTGATGACAGGTTGAACATTCAGAGGCAGCATTAGCTAGACCAGCCTTGGTAAGTGGGAGTCCACATCTGCTACCATGGCCACTCTTTGTATATGCCCATGATGCCAATTCTGGGCTGGATGGTGAAAAATGCTGGCTAACGTCAACTGGCTGAGTCACTTTGTTTACTTGGTTCTTAGGTGCCTCTTCTGCAGTGGATGTTTTATGGTGGACATTTATGTGCGATACAAAGATCTTCACACTTTGTGCCCACTCCTGTATGTCCATCCACATGCCCCTACCCCAGTAACCCTTGTCTCTAATCCAACCTTTCCTTATAGCTTCTCACCAGATAACCAGACCATTGGCCACTGCCCATGAATCTTTAAATATTCTTATTTCAAACCACTTCTCCTTCCATACAAAGTGGCTGACCTGATGTACCACTTTAGCTCTACCTGTTAGGAAGATTTTCCCTCTCACTGTCTTTTAAGGCTACTTCTGAATGTGGTTGCAATGAAGCCATCATTCATTTTCAGCTTTCACTCACATACTGAGCAGACTCATCTGTAAACCAAGCAAGAGCTTTATTCCCCTCGTTCAGTTATTTATATGAGAGCCCTCCCTGCATATGGCTACAGGTGCAAACTGAAGGAGAAGAAATGATGCAACATTTATGGATGACATAGGGATCTAGGCTACCTGCTCATGCAACTTACTTGTGCTCTCAAGTATGGCTCAGGCTCCACCCTGGATGTACCATTGGACTAATGCCAGGTTTGCCTTACTTTATGACTTGGTGGTTCAGAAAGAACCCAACTCATAAGAGGTAGATCCAGCTGTATGGTCGCTTGGTGCCCATGGTCAAGTGTTTTGTCTCTATCAGGACCCAGTAACATACCAGGACCTGTTACTCAAAAGACGTATTAATTTTTGTTATGGACGGTAGGTCTTTCTTCCAGACTCTCATGACCTACATTGTTTTTCTCCTACTCTGAAACTTGCTATAAACTCCATACTATATCTTTTTCCACCACTGACACCTATAACACTATATGGTCCATTGGATTGTATGGTCCAAGTGGCAGGATCGATTGTACCATAACCTGGATCTGCTGTAGATCCCTTTCCTGCTCTGGACCCTACTCAAAGCTGGCAGCCTTACATACCACCTTGTATATGGGCCAGAGGAATATTCCAAAGAGTGGAATGTGCTGCCTTCAGAACCCGAAGCAGCCTACCAGGTACTGTGCTTCCTTCTCTGTGGTGGGAGATGTAAGATTCAGCACTGCTTTTTGTTGTCGTCGTTTTATTTTGGAGAGAGTATCCCAACATGCTCCTGAGCACTGAACTCTACAGGGACATTTTCCTAGGTCACTACCAGTGAAAGCTTTAGCAACTGAGCCACCATTTTGTGCTAGGGACTAACCATGCCCCACTTATCAACCAGGACAGTGTCTTCTTCACCTGATAGGCAGTGAATGACCAAGTCCCAAGTCCACATTTTACTGCTTATATTCTCAGACCACTGCTGGTACCACTTATATAGTCCAGGTCCTTCAAGAAGTAGATGCCATAATAGTATTAGCCATGCAAGAAATTTATTATGGAGGGTGCCTATGAGGGAAAATTGGGAGAGAACCAGGGAAGGCTGGAGACATCAAAGCAGATCTGGCCCTGGGCGAAGGAGAGAGGGAGAAGATGGGAAGGAAGAGAGGAAGGTTGAGCGGAAGCATCTTAGACTGAAGTACAGTTCTGAAGGAGTTCAGCAAGGCTTTCAGGGAGTCCTGGAGCCAGAGTTGCCATCAGAGGAGTCATTGGCTTGGAGCAGGCTGGGGACAGTGCGGCCTTGGCATCAACTCAGTGATGGATTTCAGAGTTCTGGGGCCATCAGTCGCATACTGTCCTGACAGTACATCCAAGAGGTTCATTTTTGTGGCTGCCACAAAAGCTTTGGTTCCTGTCACAGAAAAAAAAAATACTAATATACATACAGAAATGCAGTGTGTGATTTCATGGGGTTCATGGATCCTCTAAAGTTTATTCATTGTCCCCCATGGGTGGTTAAGAACACCTATTTTCAGAATTTATTGTTGATCTCATTTAGCAAGAATAGACTGCTGTGAGCTTTTATCTGAAAGCTATACTTCTTCAAAAATCACTGTAAATTCCTGCTATGATTTGAATGTGTGTGTCCTTCCAAAATTCATATGTTGGAATTTAAACCCCAAGGTGATGGTTTTAGAAGGTGGAGCCTTTACAAGGTGAATAGGTCATGAGGGTACCCCCTCCCCCTGCCCATGAATGGAATAAACGCTGTTTTAAAGAGGTTTTACACAGCTTTTATACCCTTTTGACATTCAGTGTTCCACCAAATGAGGACACAGCAACAAGGCACCCTCTTGGAAACAGAGACCAAGCCCTTACTAGACACCGAATCTGCTAGTGCCTTAATCTTGGATTTCTAGCTTCTAGAACTGTGAGAAATAAATTTCTTTTACTTATAAATTACTCAGTCTGTGGTATTTTGTTATAGCAGCAGGAACAAACTAAGACAATTCCTTAAGGAGTTATATAACTTCTTCATTAAAAAAAGAAGGGTTATATGCTCTTAATGTAATGTACAGTACTGTACACATTGTAGAGAAACTGAATATGTTGAATGGGTATCAAATAAGGATCCCAGACAAAATAGTCCCATTTTAGGGATAGCTTCAGCAGTAGAAGTGGGAAATAGCAACGGCTTTTAAATCACGAAGCTCTCTCTTGTTTTGCAATTTGGCAGAGCAGAAATTTGGTGAATTGGTGAATCCACCAGTTGTAGAAGGTTCATACCTTCATTCTAATAAAGAAGACGCACAATTTATTTAATCAAATAAAATAATTTTAAAATATAATTTCTCTTTCATAGGCAGTTCAGTTAAAGCAGTGCAGTAGAATATGTTTCCAAATCCAGATGAAGGGTGAAGTTGGGCAATTCATTTATTCTGTGTTTTGGATTCCCCTATCTTCTTTAATATTTACAAATATTTATTTACTTATAATTTTAATTGAGATAAAATTTACTTACTTACAAGTGTTAAGGAAACAGCTCAATAAATCTTTACATACAGTCATGTAACCACCAACCAGATCAAGTGTTATTGCTGAGTCCTGGGACCCATGTATGTGCACCTTTGCTGGATGATACTAAATAGTTCTGCAGTGTGGTTGCACCAGTTTACACTTCCAGCATCAATGTGTATGTTCTATATCTTATTCTTATAGACACTAGAAATTGTAATTCCTTTAAATTTTAACCATTCTAGTGGAGATTCTACTTTTAAGTAAGACTAACTGAGCTACTATCAGTCAGGACAAAGGCAAGTCAATGCTCCGAGAGCCTTTCTAAGAGAGCTTGGGGTGGTTTCATTCCACTAGATATACAGGGTTGTGATGTGAATTCATTTTATTGACTATATATTAAAACATTCTTAGTTCTTTGGAAGAGGGCTTATAGAAATACAAAATTATAATTACAAAGAAAAGACACTGTAAGTGATTCCTGGAAACTGTAAGTTAGGTCTATGGCCAAAATTGAGGTGGTATAAGGAGGGAAATGGCTACTTCTGGGACCAGAGAAGTGGTCAGATCCAGAAGAAAGAATGGATCGTGTATTTTATTACTGAGAATAACTGTCCATTCTTACTTAAATATGTATGACTTCTTCCCAATGGCATGTAAAGGATTAATAATTTAGTTATCAAAGAAGTTGGATTTTGTTAGGTCAGAGAAACAGAGTTGTTTACATCCGTAAAGTTCTGATGTTATTCAGCTTTTACTGATGAAAGGGGAAGAACAGGGAATCCATAAATAATTATAACTAAGTAGTTTCCCTCTTTCATTCTACTGTAAGAACCGTGAGCAGGAAATATGTTTGTTTGATCTATTAATATGTAAATCAAATTTGCAGGCAAGGAATATAGATCCAGTGCTTTCTTTAATCCTTTCCCTTAGCTACTCTCATCCCATCAAACTGCCTTGATTTCTCTATTAGGTTCTACTTCTAAAGGTATAGAAATAATTAAAAGTGAACAAATATATATTAATTACTTTCCTTGTGCCAGTTAGGGGGCTGGAAGCCCTTGCTTCTATTAATATGTTTATGCTTCACACCAAGTATCTTGCATAAGTTCATCTCATCCCTCTGAAGCTAAGAGGTTATATTGTATCAACTATGCTTTAAAGATAGAAATATTGTGGCAAAGAGGTAAAGTAACCTGCTTTTATAAAACTCATGATAATTTTAAGTTCAAATTATTTATTCTTTTATTCGACTTGTAGATTCAACTGCCAAGTCCTGCCAGTTTTCTCTTAGCTCAAGTCTTCATTTCCACAACTGCTTCCCTAATTCAGGGAACAAAGTGGCAATGAGACTGGTTTCCCAAATAAATCTACACAGCATCGCCAGATCAGTCTTGATGAAAGAGCGCTTTCATTCTGTCCCTCTCTCATGTCAAAATGTTCGATGGCTCCCTAAAGCCTGTAGCAAAAATTCCAAACATTACGTAGGTCTTCAATGAAGGTGCTCCTCAGTTTTGTGCAACATACTTTTCTAAAGACATCCACACACAAATACTCCACTTCAAATAATACGCACTACTTGCTGGCCATCAGACAAGCCATGTACATTTTTGTCTCACACGTTTGCTTACAGTCCTGCCAATTTGAATGCCCTTCTAATTTTTCTTTGCCTATCCAAATGTTGCCAGTCCTTCAATGATCAAGTTATACCCATCCACTAACCTGAAGGGTTTCCTTATCAGTCCTGCAGGTGGTATTTTCTCCCTCTTCTTAAGTCTTGTGGCATTTCACGGTTGTATCAAACAGACTGCAAATATTTACAGAGTAGCAACAGACAGCAAGGTGACATAGCATATTGGAAAATAAATGATATACTCCTTGAACTGAAAGAGCTCAAAATGTGAGATGACAACAAAAATGGGAAGTTTGAATAGGAAATGAAAGATAATATTGCTAACGTTTTTGAGCACATACTATGTAGCAGACCATGCACTAAATATTTTCCCTGGACTTGCACATTTATTTCTATGAATAGGCACCATTATTATACCCTATGTACAACTGAGGCATCTGAGGCTATGGGACTTAGTCAAGGTCATCCAGCTAATAAGGGGAGAGGTGGAATTTGAATAGCTCATATTCTTATGCTTTAGGCTGTTGACCTAAAGAAAGAAACTGAGGCAAAATTAATATAAAGAGTTTATTTGGGCCAAGGGTGAGGACTGCAGCCTGGGACACACTTCCAAATTGCCTGGGGGAATGCTCCCTTCAGCTTTTGTTACAAGCAGGATTTTAAAGGCAAAAGGGGACAAGGAGGGAGCTGATACAAAGTAGTTTGACAGGAATTCTCACTGGTTTACAGAAATAGTATTGGTTAGTGATTGGCTATACATTGTTGAACTATGAGTTCAATGGATATGAGTTATGGTGTCCAGCATGTGGCATTTTATGGTTAGTTGGCATCAGTTAGTCTAGAGCTCACATAGCAAGTGGCCTTGGGATGTAATTATTTAGTTCAAGGGAGAGTAAAAGTGACTGCTATTGCATTTCTTTTTTTTACTTTTATTTTTTTATTTCAGCATATTATGGGGGTACAAATGTTTAGGTTGCATATATTGCCTTTGCCCCACCCGAGTCAGAGCTTCAAGCATGTCCATCCCCAAGATGGTGCACACTGCACCCATTAGGTGAGAATATACCCATCCCCTCCTCCCCTCTCCCACCTTCCCAACACCCGATTAATGTTATTACTCTATGTGCACTTAAGTGTTGATCAGTTAATACCGACTTGGTGGCGAGTACATGTGGTGCTTGTTTTTCCATTCTTGGGGTACTTCATTTAGTAGAATGGGCTCCAGCTCCACCGAGGATAATACAAGAGGTGCTAGATCACCATTGTTGTTTGTGACTGAGTAGAACTCCATGGTATACATATACCACATTTTATTAATCCACTCATGTATTGATGGGCACCTGGGTTGTTTCCACCTCTTTGCAATTGTGAATTGTGCTGCTATAAACATTCTAGTGCAGATGTCTTTTTTATAGAATGGCTTTTGTTCCTTTGGGTAGATGCCCAGTAATGAGATTGCTGGATCAAATGGTAGTTCTACTTGTATCTCTTTGAGGTATCTCCATATTGCTTTCCACAGAGGTTGCACTAGTTTGCAGTCCCACCAGCAGTGTATGAGTGTTCCTATCTCTCCACATCCACACCAACATTTATTGTTTTGGGACTTTTTCATAAAGGCCATTCTCACTGGAGAAAAGTGATATCTATCTCATTGTGGTTTTGATTTGCATTTCCCTAATGATTAGAGATGTTGAGCATTTTTTCATATGTTTGTTGGCCATTAGTCTATCTTCTTTTGAAAAGTCTCTGTTCATGTCTTTTGCCCACTTTTTGATAGGGTTGTGTGATTTTTTTCTTGCTGATTTTCCTGAGTTCTTTATGTATTCTATTTATTAGCTCTTTATTGGATGTGTAGCATGCAAATATTTTCTCCCATTCTGTAGGTTGTCTGTTTGCTCTCGTGATAGTTTCCTTGGCTGTGCAGAAGCTTTTTAATTTGATCAGGTCCCATTTATTTATTGTTGTTGTTGCTGTGATTGCCTTTGGAGTCTTCTTTATAAATTCTTTGCCTAGGCCAATGTCTATAAGAGTTTTTCCAACATTTTCTTCTAGAATTCGTATAGTTTCATGCCTTAGGTTTAAGTCTGTTATCCACTGTGAATTGATTTTTGTGAGAGGTGATAGGTGCGGGGTCTGGGCCTGATAATTAAAGGGGACTTGCATTCCTCAGATAAAAAGTTTCTTTTCTTTCTCAAGGCTATCCTGTACTTAAGATGGTATCTCAAGTCCTAATTGCTCCAGGAGAAAGACAGAGAGATTGGGAGGATGCAACGCGTTGAAAGACTAATAGGAAGGTGAATACAGAGTAGCAGAGGAGGGCAAAAATGAACAATGGAGAAATAGAAAGATGGAGTGAAGCGTGAGCTAGCAAAATGGAGCTCAGGATTCTAGAGCTAGTTTTGTCAATATTTCATAAACAGATCTGTGATAGATTCTTGACTAGCTCAAATTTGGTTAGACATTTGGTTCTCACCTTTAAAGCCATGGAAATGCCAATTTGTTGGTTTGTCAACAGTTGAGTAGACTTCAAGGAATAACTCGTACCAACCCAATATCTAAGAAATCAATGGATAAACCAGTTAACAATGTATTTATATACAATGACTCAGTTTCACAATACACCCAACTCAAAATTTCTTCACAAAACACTCCTACCGGCTTCCCATTGAACTTAGAAAACAACCAAAATTCTCACCTTGACCTCTCAGGCCAACATGGGCTAACTACTGCTGAATTTTCCAAATTTGTCTTTTGTTCCTCTTTTCCTTGCTCACTACTCACTAGCTATACTCTCTTCTTTTGGTTCCTTGAAGTCAAGCCCGTTTTCACCTCAGGGCCAACCTCTACACTATTCTCTCTAGCTGGAATATTTTTTTCTCCTTCATTCTTCACTTAATTATATGGGAATCAGAAATTAAATACCTTAATTTCTTTTACTGACCTTAGTTAAAGAAATGTAATTTTTACAATTATATTTAATGAAAAGCCTTGAGGG
The DNA here is from genome assembly GCA_004363605.1 of Indri indri. NCBI lineage: Eukaryota > Metazoa > Chordata > Mammalia > Primates > Indriidae > Indri > Indri indri. Next base: position 69,082 of record RJWJ010001199.1, read on the forward strand.
GAGATAATCTTATTAGCATAAGTACTTTGAGAATTAATTCAAAGTGTCATGCTGGTTGTTAACTTCTTAGCAAGACAATGAAGAGAATTTCAGAGAACATTTATATTCCAGCAACCATGTAATAAGGCACTGCCAGGAAAATAGCCAGTTGGGGTGACCAGAAATTAGAACAAACCTGGGGTTTCGACTTAGGACAATGGACTTCATGGCTACTACCTCTGGCCGGGCCGCTAATAACTATTCTCTTCCTTGTCACTACAGGCCCCTGCATACTGAGCGCAATTATAAAATTTGTAGAGACAACTGTAACCCGGAGAGCAACAGCTCACATAATGGCCTTAGGAGGCTATCACCTACTGGGAAATGATGCCCTGTAATAGACATATAAGGGCATGGTGGGGGAATGATAAGGAAAACCCCCATCTATTACCTGGTGCATCAGCCACCTGCAAAAGATTCTCATTAACCTAATACTAACCTATTACCTGGCTCGGCCACCTGAGACCCCACCCCTCAGACCACCCCGACCTAATAAAAGTGGGAAAAATCGGGTAGACTGGGCTCAGAATTTGGTGGCGAGACCCCTCTGAGCTCCCTGGCGAATAAACCTCGATTCTCTGCTCTCCGTATGCCGCCCGGTTTGTCCTCGGAACCACCCGCTGTAACACGTTTTTAAAAATAAGGATATGTGATCTATTCCTTGTTAATGGGTTAAGACTTTCAGAGAGATGTTCCACGACGAGGCTTGTAAATACAAAATGTCTAGTGCAACCACTTCTCTCATAAAACATGTTTGTTATAGGAACTTGTAATTTGTTTAGTTAAGCAATAAAATATTTTTTGTCGTAAGAAATGGAATGGGCTCACTTAAGCTATAAATTAACTTCCCGGCCTTACAGCTGAACCTACAGCTGTAGAAGTACTGGTATCACCTCAAACAAATCTGATCCGAATCCAATGAAAAGCCTGGTTCCCCCAATTATTTGATCAGCTAGGACTCAGTATTAAGGTCACCTTTTTTAAGAGGCTTGATCTGGACATGGTGCTTAAAACACCAAATTTTAGAAAATCATTTGGTAAAAATAGAGAAGCCCAGACCTTTCCTGCTTCAATTAAGCCAGGACCTCTGTATATTTTATTAGCTCTCCAGATAATTCTGATACCCACCAAAGTTTGAGAACTACTGGTCTAAATGTGTACCCTTCCTTTCATCCCCTTATTTTCTATTACAGCATCCTATTTGTTCCCCATACAGTTCTTATCACAATATCTGTTTACATGTGGTTGTCAGTCTCCCCTAATAGACTATAAGCACCATGAGGACAGGAATCATGTCTTTCTTGCCAATTACTATATCCCCAGAGCCTAACACAGTGCCTGGCACACATGTGGGGCTCAAAAAATAGATGTCTGGGTATGCATAGAATAAAAAGAAAAGATTTCAATATGGATTTCATTCATAGTTAGTGCAGTTAAGATTTGCTTTATAGCAGTGAATCATAAACTATTTCCCAGCAGAATCTTTTTGGGGGAATGCTAATAAATATTATAGATAAAATCAGAATAGGGTCAGTTGTTCTGGTTTAATCAGGAATGGTTGTTCCAGCGTTCTGGTTACTTGGCCTCCCTTGGATCCCTGAAGGCAGTATAGGGCCTCGCTTCACAAATGGTGGTCCCTGGACCAGTAGTATCAGCAGACGGTGCAAAAGGAATGATGGGTAAAACTGCTGACATCTTAGCACGAATCAAGGCAGTAGAACCAAAAGTCATTGTATTCTTCACTATTACACAGAGGCACTTAAGAAAGCCAGGTTTACTTAAAAATGTCCTCAATGAAGCAGTAAAAATTATTAATATTAAATTTCAACCCTTGAGCACACATCTTTTTAACATTCTGTGTGATGAATTTTGAGGTAAGCCTTAAGACCTTCTGTGGCATTAGGAGGTAATGATTGTCTGGAAGAAAAGCAATTGTGCAATTCTTTGAATTGTTCATTGAACTCCTGCCTTTTTCATGGGATACCAGTTTTACTTGGGGGAAAAAAATGGCTGACAAACTGTGGTCATTCAGACTTGGATATTTGGAAGACATCTTCTTGAAAATGAATGCGGTGAACCTGTCACTTTAAGGAATGCAACCGACAGTATTTGTTGCCAAAGATAAAATCCGAGCTTTCAAGGGAAAGCTAAAATTGTGTAAAATTTGTATCTGCTTCTCAATACTTAAAAGATTTTTCTAACAAGATCAGCAGTGATATTAACAAGAGCGATTTTCTGATTTTGTGTAATGAAATGTGCCATCATTTGGAAGATCTGCATAATTCAGTGAACTAATATTTCCAAATGATCAATGTGGAATCATGCGTGGGCAAAAGATCCATTCAAAATATAAGATAGACATGAGATTTAATGTGACAGTGTAGAAAAATTGATTGATATGGCTTCAGATTCCACATTGCAGCTAATCTTTAAGGAGGTATCACTTGTGGAGTTTTAGTGTAACATCAAAGGATATCCACAATTATCTGAAAAGGCTATTAAAGTAGTCCTTTTTTTCCAGCTACTTATCTGTGTGAGGCCAGATATTCTTTCTATACTTCAAACCAACATAGTGCCGCAGAAGGAATGCAGAAGTAGATGTAAAAATTCAGCTGTCTTCTCTTAAGGCAGGCATTAAAGACTTGTGAGAAAATATAAAACAATGCTGGCCACTCTATTTATTAAGGTCGTTTTGTTTGGAAAATTTAGTTATTTCTTGTAAGATATATTATTTATGTTAACCTGTAATGAGTTTATTATTTTAACTGAATTAATAAATATTTCTCAAATTTCTCAGTTCTACTTTCTAGTGTGATATATACTGATAGATATATCCCACATAAACAAAAGCTTTTTGTGATCTTCATAATTTATAAGAGCATAAAGAGTTTTTGAGACCAAAACATTTGAGACCTGCTGCCTTAACAGTTTGAAAACTTCTTCCTCCGAGCAGTCCTATCCTTAGACAAAGATAGCTAAACCCTGATGAGTCCTTCCTAATCCTTTTCTCCTTTTATCAGCTAGACCCCAAGTCCAAAAATTGCTGAATGCCTCTGATTTATTTCACATAAATATATTTTCCTGTTATGCCTTCCTACACAGAGTTTAATCACTTTGATTAAATTTTCAGACTTGTTGGCTTCCACAATTCATTTTGGCAAAGAGCCAAGTCACTCCCTGGAGTAGCATATTTACAAACCAGCTCCCAGAGAGAAACTGCTCAACTGAAGCAACGGCTGCTAAGCTCCACCAATTTCAGAAGACAAGCTCATTCCTTGTACTTTTTTTATACCAACTATTCTACTCAGTATCTTTCTGATGATGGGATATATTTTTATAAAGAGCTAAAGAAAAAAATGTTAAGTGTTAGAAACAATTGAACAAATAAAGGGGGGGGGTAATATTTATTTAGCATTTGCTCCAAGCTAAATACTATTATTTACGTTACTTAATCCTCCCAACAACTCGATGAGATGGGTGTTATCATTCCCATTTTACAGATGAGGAGAGCAGGATTAGACAGCTGTTACAGAGGAGGGATGAAACTCAGGCCTCCAGTGACTCCAAAGACAGAGCCATAGTCAGACGACCTGGGTTGTGTCGAATACTTTATAGTGGGACTTTATGGATGTGGGGATGAAAACACCTCATATAAGCCTTCAGAATTGCCTCAGACTAATGATTGTCAAAGTGTGGTCCCTAGACCAGCAGCATCAGCGTCCCTGGGAACTTGTCAAAATGCAGATTCTCAGGCCTCATTCCAGACCTGCTGAATCAGAAACTAGGGGTTGGGGCTCAGTCATCTGTGTATTACCAAGCCCTCCAGGGGATTCTGATGCATGCTTAAGGTGGAGAACCACTAAAGCCAGTGCAAGGGGCAGGCCAATGAAACAGCTGCTGAGATTGCCCTTCTATAACGGTGGTAAAATATCACAGAAATAAGTCAGAAATACTGTGGCAGTTAACTTAGATCTCCTTTTCTCTGGGAAAGTAAATGGGTCTCACTTTTATTCCATGTAGGTAATACATTTCTTATTATGAATTTGAACATGTGACAGAAAACCAGTATTCGTTATTTCTAATATTCTGCTGCCTTCTTCAAAAGGCTGATCCTGGTAACCAGAAAAGATTTTGCTTGCTAAGCAAGAGCTTTTCAACATTCGTCTAATGGCCTTTACCTACCTACTCCTCCCTTGATGCCTGAAGGATGAGCAGTACAGACCCTCCTCCCCCACCACGATCTTATCTATGGATCATCTTAGATCAGAGTCCCTAGAAGCAGAACCTGAGATGGGGATTCTTGTGCTAGTGATTTACTGAGGAGGCGCTCTCAGCAGAAGAGCAGCAGGTTAGGGTGTCAGGGGAAGCTAAGCAAGGATGTGGTCTCAAATGGATATTAGCTTCAGCTTGATTTCACCTATGAGGAGCTCTGGAGTATAAATGTCACTACAGAGCTGGTCCTGCCTAGAGGGAAGGGAGCCAAGTTTTTGTATCCTTGTGTCAGTCACTCAATGACTGTGGGCTGCCAGTGGTGGGGTGGGGGTGAGAGTCTGACCTCCTGGGCTAAGAGTGGTTCCTGGTGGCTGAGAGCAGCACTTCAGAGAAAGTGAATGGCAGCTGTGAGCCATTAGCAGCCAACCCTGACAGCAGCTGGGGGATGGACCAACCCAGGTCAAAGGGATCTTGATGGGGCACCACCAGCATCTACTACCTGGATGTTTTTAGGTTTCTGTTAATTCCTCTGGATATCAGTGTCCATCCCTGCCTTAGGTATGAACTCTCCTCTCTGTCCCCTGGCCTTAGAGAACCATAGTTCTGGACCAGCCATCTTCCCAATCCCCACTCAGCCTATGGGTCAAATCAAGCAGCTATATTTATAGGATCCCAGATAGCTTGCAGAGGGGCATAGAACACATGAATTATGCCTCTCCATTGAACATATTTCTATCTTAGGAACGTTATTGTTATTTCCTAGTTTTTTCTTTTGTGAAATGAAGGGATACACTGGATTATTTTTAGACCTCATTCCAGTTTTAAAATTCATTTGCCTAATGATTTTGCTCCAGAAAGCAGTTGTTGTGCTCACATTTCCTTTGGGGATGAGTTTCATAAAACACCGATTAGAAACTAAATCTAGTGTCATTCACATAAGTCAGGAACTAATAAGATTGGGAAAAGTTTTAGCACATGTCAGCGAATTCAATTCCATTTGATATGACCTTTTTTTCTTTTATTGATAATTGATATTAATTTTCCTGGATAATTATTAGGGAAGACGTTTTTCCTTTATTATTTTTATTTCAGTATAGTAGTGTCTGGGCTTTTAATGTACCTGTCACCCAAATAGTATACATTGTACCCAATAGGTAATTTTTCATTGCTTTTCCCCCTCCCAGACTCCCTTCTGAGTCTCCAATGTCCATTATACCACTCTTTATCATCATGCATACTCATAACGTAGTTCCAACTTATAAGTGAGAACATGTGGTATTTGGTTTTCCATTCCTGAGATACTTAAGATAATGGCCTCCAATTCCATCCAAGTTGCTGCAAAAGACATTACTTCATTCTTTTTATGGCTGAGTAGTATTCCATGGTATGTATATACCACATTTTCTTTATCCACTCATCAGTTGATGGGCGCTTAGGTTGATTCCATATCTTTGTGATTGTGAATTGTGCTGCAATAAACATTTGGGCGCAGGTGTCTTTTTTATATGACTTCTTTTCCTTTGGGTAGATAATCAGCAGTGGGATTGCTAGATCAAATGGTAGGTTTATTTTTAGTTCTTTGAGGAATCTCCATACTGTTTTCTATAGAGTTTATACTAATTTACATTCCAACCAACAGTGTATAAGCATTCCCTTTTCACAGCATCCATGCCAACATCTATTATTTTTTGACTTTTTAATAATGGCCATTCTGACAAGGGTAAGGTAGTGTCTCATTTTAGTCTTAATTTGAATTTTAGGGAAGAATTTCTTTACATATTAAAAAGCTGCAGAGTTGATTCTCTAATCCCTGTTTCAACGATCTGTGTTGTATATTTTCTACACAAAATAGATAGACACTATCATTTCCATTGTGGGTCTTAAGGAACCTAACAGAAACTGAGGCAAGACACCAACACCATCACTGCATTGTCTCTATGTATCTCATTGCCCTCAAGTACAAGGTGATATTGAAAAAATTTCTGATGGAAATTGTTGATGACAGGACCTTCCCTACCAGATACTGGTCCTTTGTGTGATTTAAAACACAGCACCTATTCTGGCTTATGAAATACTGAAAAGTGTGCCCTCTGAGTAGGCAACTAACAAAAAAGGGACCCCTGCCTCCTGGCTAGAAGGCCTGTAAGAAGACATAAGACTAGGTAAATGAAGTGCAGAGCAGGCCTCAACCTTTGCTCAGGTCTTTCACCTGAGACCTTTGCACAGGGCACAGCTTGCATATCAATATGTGGTGTTCCTGGTCATAGGAGTCTCATCATTGCGACTTGACTGGCTTTCCATTATTCAATATGACCCTTATATTTGTTAAAAGACATCAATCTTACAAAATTGCACCATGTCTCAAGATGTGCCTCAGCCTGATGAGAGCTTCCAAGACAAAAAAGCTCAAAAAGAATGTGTTCTGGATACCCTCTCCAAACGCAGCCTTCACTCATCACATGAGAAGACTTGCCCTGGAACTTTGGCACTGGACTAAGGGGCCTCTACTATTTTAACTGAGGTTCTAGGGTCACTTGAGTTAGGAGATCTAAGGTGGCATTGTCATACTGATCCTCTGTGCAGATCTTTCTACCCAGGGACTTTACGAGATTTGACTTTACAAAGTAAAATCCTTTGCAAAATATACATTAGAAATATCTGACATTGAATTATTTTTCTAAAGTACCTGAAAACTTATCACTGAAAAAAAAACCCTGATGATTCTTCTCTGATGTTGAAATCATTGTAGTGTAATCACCTCCAGTTGCTACTCCCAATGTTACAGTGGAGAAAGTCTAGAAGAAAAGAACTCTTTGGCTAGTTATATTAATTAATAGGATTTATTATGCACACCAAGGACCCAAAGGTCATTGCTAGAATTTTTATTAATCTTTGGAGTTGCAGTAGTTACATAGAAAAAGGAATAAAGGAGGAAAGGGGAAGAAGAAAGAAGAGATGAAAATAGCTTTGCAAAACTTAAGGCCAAGTTTTCTTCCCCTGCTTTCTTTTTTCCTGATAATGTACATAATCTCTTCTTAAGATGAAAAGTTAAGAAACCAAATAAATTCCTACAGGACTGGGTTGAGAAAGAGGTTAAATTGTGTATACATAAAAAGAAAGCTTTCGGGCTTTTTGAGGAAAAAGTGACTACATTTTGGCAAGAAAATGATTTCAAGTTCTTTCCGATTACAAGAAGAATACTATACCATTCATTTGGTTTAAAGAATAACCAGAAAAGAGATGAGGGCTCATTCCCATGGGGAACCATTTGGTAAGTGGAAGGATACTCCTTTTTATGTAGGCAGTTTGAGGGCGAGCCTCCACACTCCCATGACACCTTCTGGTTAAATCATTCCTATACTCTCTGCTGAAAGAAGATATTCCACTAAACCCCACTCTCTTAAGTACTTCCACTAAATTACTATAGAGATGAAAGTCACCTTTGACATTTACTGGAAAAGTTGACTTTTTTTTCTGTAACACCATGACCTTTTTCCCCCCTGCAAAATATGTTTTATTGCCTCTTCATTGCAAATGTAATTTGTAATTCATCTCTTGCTTACTCATTTAAGTCATAGCTGCCTGCTGAAGAATATCAGTTAACCAGCCTGGAAACATTCTTCTAATAGTAGAGGTAGAATAATGTAAAGGAAATTACTTTATTTTGTCCTCTGTAAAATGTATAATTTTTTTAAAAAGTTTGACTTATGTCATTTAACATTTTAACTAAAAATTTCAAATTATATCATAATAATTAAACAATACAAATGTTGGTCACCTACAAAATAAATCTAGTTTTAATTACATTATGATAATTAAATAATGCAAATTTTGATTATCCAGAAGAAAAATTGGAGGGAAAAGACTAGCTAAAATATGGCAAGTAGTAGATATATGGAAACATCCAGTGTGTGGTGTGAGTAGATGCATGATAAGAACAGAGGTGAAAAAATTAAATTGCTCCTGGTGGAGAATTTGAACCTAAGAAAATGCCACTCTAGACATCCATGGTTTTACCACTTGCTAACAAAGATTTCTTTTGTCTTGTAACATTAAGTGTTCAGTATAGAGAAGAGATGCATGCTCTTGAAGGACCCCCCCCCAACCTTCCCACAAACGATTAGAAAAAACTCCAGAGTTTGGGCACAGTGCTACCTGTTTTTTAACAATTTCATGATTTGCCTCCATAAGTGAATGTCTATCTACCTCCTTGGCCTGAAAATTGTACCACATCTGCAATATGGATCATTTGGCTCTCTCATTGGTCCTGGGGGACATGAACACAGCCCACAGATCTGCCAGCAGCTGACTGCCTGGTAAATGTTTACTTGTAAACTAGCGTGGGTGATAATTTATTAAAGTAATAAGCATAGATTACATTTAATGGCTTAGACATTATGCATTATGAACACAGTATTTTATATTTAGTTGAAGCAAATGTATATGATAATTAATATGATACTCAAATGTAACTCAGAAATTGTAAATTAGAGAGTTTTAACTAAGTCAAGCAGTGTATTACAGTGCATCAGCACTTAAATTAATTTAGGGCTTCAGGAAGATTTCACCATGGCAAAGCAATATCATACAGTTCACCCATATCATGTGTTAAGGATTTATTTATTTCTTAGATTCTCTTCTTCCCCCATAAACTGACTCATTCTGTTACTGTAGAACATTGTTTCTTTCTTGACAAGCATCATAGCATCAAAACTTAGGCTTCTGGAGCTGAGGTGAGTAATCTGTCAGCAGGGACACCATGACAGCCTGGGATGACACAACAAAGAAAGAAAGAAACGGATAAACATTAGCAACAGTCTGCCTAGGGACCTAGAGAAGGGGAACTAAGTTTCAGCTTTATAGGCCTACAGTTAAAATGTGTTTTCCTAAGGAAATGGTAAGGGAACCATTCTGAACTAATATTTATTTATTTATTGGATAAAGGAAGCTCAAAAGGAATCAGATGGACCCCAATATATGCACAAACGCTGTGCTTACTTAGGTCTATGGCTAGCGAATAAGCCCTTCTTCCTCTTTTAGTTATATACCTTACGTCAGTCGTTATTAGCAGCTCAGAACTGGGAGCCAGATTGTGTCTTTCCTTCCTTCGTCCATCCTCATTTTAAGTGAAGCTGTGTGTGCAGAAATCATTCTCTGGAATACTGCTGGTCTAATAGCATTTTCTGCAGTGATGGAAATGTTCAATGTCTGTGCCGCCCAATACAAATAGCGTAGCCACCAGTCACGTGTGGCTATTGAGCATTTAAAATGTGGTTAGTAAGACTGAGGAATTGAATCTTCAATTTTGTTAAATTGTAATTAGTTTAGATTTAAATTGAAATAGCCACATGTGCCTAGTGGCTACTGTATTGGAAAGGGCAGTTCTAGAATAAGAAAAGTATTGTGTCTTTAGAGAATCCTAGAAAAATCTGTCACAGCAGTGCTGAGTCTAAGGGCCATTCCAAATAAGATGAGAATAATTTCTTTGCCTATTAAATAGGAATTTAGTGTGGATAATCTGTATGATCTTATTCCACTTGAAAATGTTATGCTTCTGTGAATTGACTGCCCATTCTTCTTCTTTTTTTTTTTTTTTTTTTCCCAGTCTGCAATGCCTGGTAGAAGACAGAGAGTACATGCTCATTGAATGGCTACTGAAATGAACTGAACCCAAAGGGTCCTCCAAATTGTCTAGTTTGGAGATATAAAAAGTGCAACAAGTATATTACCACTTCCTTTCCAATATCCATGTGAGACACACTTATCAATTATGCTACTCTTTCTGTCTGTCCCACACCACAAGCAGGCCCAGAAGCCTTCTCGACAGAAGACTCTGAGTAGCCTGTTGATGACATTAGGGACCTAAGATTAAAACTCATTTGCCATCTCTATGGCTTGATCTGCTTATTTTGTAGTTGAGGAAACTGGGACCTAGAGTGATAATATGTATCCAAGATGACACAGCTGATTAGTATTAAAGCCAGTTACAGAAGTCAAATCTCCTCACTCCCAGTGGAGCATTCTTCCTACCTTAGACTCTCTACCTTCACTTTAACACGCTTCTTCCTCTTGATTTCCTTAAAATATATTTTCCCCTAATAATGGTGGGTACCTCAGGGGGATGGAGAATGGGGAGATGGAGACATAGATGGATGGAAAACGGGTGGATGTAAGATTTCAACCATGTGAATACATTATGTATTTCATTTTTAAAATAAATTGAACTTAAAGATTTTTTTAAATAAGCTCTTTAAAATTCCAGAAGTGCAGAGCACCTCAGTAATTGATGCTTTAGAAAGCTCTCTTTTAGTCCCCCTCCTCCACTGGATTTCTAAAAAGGACCCACTTTAATGGATTTTTTAAATTTACTTTGTAACTTTAAAAGTCTTCCAATGAAAAATGAGCTCAAGGAAAATGTTTTGGTGTTATCTCTTTCTGAGTTATATGGTTGAAGAACTCACTTTTTTTTTTTGCCACCTAGATCTTTGCTACTCAAAATGTGGTCCACAGGACAGTGGCACTTGCATTACCTGGGTGCTTGTTAGAAGTGCCAAATCTACACTTTAACTGAATCCCTAGGTGATTCAAGCGCACATTAAAGCTTCGGAAGCACTGGTCTAGATGACATGGCAATTGCCATTTTGGCCAAAGTTAGTGTCCTGAGTTGGCAAGCTGGAAAGATACAGTAAAAAAATCAACCTTGTTATTAGATATGACAAATTTAGGCCTGATTACAACCTTCCATTGAAAAGGGAGTCATGATTGGCTTCCAAGCAGCCAGCCATACTGGAGCTTGAACTCCTGCTGGTCACGTGCTTTATCAGATCAACAATGAAGATGAACAATAATGAGGATAATAATTATGATAGTAATATTTACCATGTATTAGGCACCATACTCAAAGCTTTACATGTATTATTTTAATGTTCACGATAATACTATTCCCATTTATAGATTAGATAAATAATTAGCAGATAGTCCTTTCCAGCTTGCTTTTCTCTACTACAGAGGCCAAAAGCTTAAAATTACATTTCTAAGACTCTTGCAGCCAGAGTGCAGGGATGCCCCTCAGCTTCATCTACTCCACACTTAAATGCATAAGTGAACAACAAGCGGTGGAAGCCGTCTTTTAAAAGTTTGGATCTTCTGCTCCATATGCAGGTGGAGATACCTGTTTCAGCTGGGGTAGCTATAATGGAGTATCTGGCATCTAGTTTCAAGGGCCTTAGGTACCAGACTGTGGGCGGCTGCATCAGTGTCTGAGGTGTCCTGGCTACAAAAGAACCACAGTGTTGCTGAGCAATTTTCCTGCCTGTGTTGTCTCTGGCTATGTGGTGTCCAAGAATGATTTGCTGTACCCCCTTTCCCAAGAGATTCTGGAAGCTGATTAACATCTTCTTTTTTTTTTTTTTAAAGCCTACAGCACCCAGTATTCTGAGGCAGTCTCCCATCCAAGTACTAACCAGGCACGACGACCCTGCTTAGCTTCCGAGATCAGATGAGATCGGGCACATTCAGAGTGGTATGGCCATAGACAACACCTTTTAATAAATTCCTTTCCATTTATCTACCTAGAGTTGACTCTGCTGTTTGCAAGTAAGATCCTGGCTGGTACAGCAATTGAAACCAGTTAAATCACTAAAAGCTAAAAAATAGTGGAGCTGTTAGGGCATGTGAATACTATATTCAGTTTTCCAGAGAAGATAACATTTGGGATATTATAAAGTAGATTTAAGGTTAATATTTCCCAGAATGACAGTGATGAAGGTGAAACTAGCAGCTTTATCTGAAAGGGATCAATGATTTTTTAAGATAAGTTTTGCCATGGAGTTTGGAAATGTTCTATACCGAAAAAACACATGTATGTCTATGGCCAAACTCAAATAGAGAACTAAAACAATTATCTGGTTAAGTCGCGAAGAAAGGAATGAAAGGAGGAAAGAGAGGAGAAAGGCAATAAGATTTTTTGAATGCCTATTTTGTACCAGGCACTGAATTAAGGGCTTCTATAAACACGAACAGAGAGATTCTAAAGTAAGAATTATACAACTTACATTGCTTGGCAGAAAATGGTGGCTGGTGCTCATCAGGATGATCAAGAGCAGTAAGAATTTTGATTGAAATAGATTTATTTGGAAGCGGATCAATTTTACTCCATTAAAATACACTATAAATGCTAATGAGCAATAATGATCTAATATGAAATTTCTGGAAAAAATAGATGCCATATGAGCATGTAATGTAGTTGGATAACCTCAGTTGCTTATTATTTACCAAAAAGCATAAATGACTAAGTTGGCACCACACAAAGAACTCGTTATCCTCCAGTCCTTGCTTCCTGCTTACCATGATCGTCCACTTTCTGTTTTCTGCCTCTGGGAACACTAGTGATCGTGGGGAATAAAAGACTTCATCATCCACTTCTTCTGGCTTTCTGGGCAAGCAGTGTAGAAACGTCCAGTCAGAGGCAGCGACTTTAGCAGTCTAAAGAGATGAGGATAAGACCATGTTTTGACGATTATATGTGGCAGTCATATTCATCTTCTTCAGTATTTAAAAATACATATGGCCTGGGGTCAGAGATCAACACAAAAGGAGAGCCAAATGGGCAGAAAGGTTTTATCTCAAGACACCCTGGGAGAAATGAATATAGTACTTTCAACTTAGGGAATTTTATAGTCTTTTTTTGATTTGGGAGATCATCACTGCAAGTTAAACCACAAACTCAGTTTTCTGGTATTCTGTTTCGTGGAATAATGGGCATTTCAGAAAAGAACTCTCCTGGTGTAATATGTGGCTGAGAGCAAAAGTCACCAATTATACCCTACTATATAAAAAAAAGTTGCTTTTGTGTGATCATATTATATTTTGAGCTTGTCTCCAAATTATGATATTTAACACTTGAACTTGCAACTAGTTAAAACGATTTGAATAAAAGCACTGAGGTAGGAGTGAATTAAACATGATTATAAGCACTATGCACTAGATGTTGCATTCTTAATGCAAATGTACTAGCAGTTTTCAGTTTTTCCAGCACTTAATTCCTGAAAGTTACATTTCCCCATCCATTTCCATTGTTCACTTACAGATTCAAAACCACAGTTCCTCATACTTTCTTACCTCAAAATTACTGCCTTTGTACTAAAATTTTGTTTTACCTCCCACCCTAGCTCTAGGTTCAGAACATTTTGAATTTCTAAAATACTAGCAAAATGACATAGAAAAAGAGTAACATTTATACCTGTCATACATCAGTGAAATAAATGACTGTTCTTTAAGCCTACAGTCCCAGCACCAGAAAAACTCCTAAGATTGGTTATGTATGAGATAAACCATATAGTTTAAAAGGTCTCCATGAAAATATTTACCACATATATGACAAGGGGTTAGCCATAATATATAAAGAGCCCCCATAACCAATAATAAAAAGGGCACAAAAGTAGAAAATGAGCAAAAGATATGATAGCAATTTATGGAAAAAGAAATGAAAATGACCAATAAACATGAAAAGATGCTTAACTTCATTAGTTATCAGGAAAATGTAAATTTTAAAAAGCAGTGAGATGTCATTTTTCCTTCAGATTTGTAAAAATTAAAAATGTAAATAACTGAAAATGGAGAGTATATGGAGAAAGAACTATAATATACATCTGTGGGAATATAAATTGTTAATCCTTTTTGGGTAGGCAATTTAGCAGCATCTCCCATATTTTAAAAAGTATATACCATTTTACCCAGAAATTCTTCTAGGGATCTATTCTCCAGTAATATTTGCACAAAGAAATATGTATAAGGGTGTTCAGTATAGCATTGTTCATAATTGGAATTTTTGGAAATATCCTAATTTATCAATAGGAAACATTTTATGTCAATTTCATACTTTGAAATTCCATGCGGCCACTAAAACAAATAAAAAATAGCTAAATGGACAAGAAAATCTAAGATTTTTAAGTGGAAAAATTAAGTCAGAATAATATGCCTAAAATACCATCTATAAAAATCAATAGCTGTATGTGTATATAGGCATATATATGTAAATGCATAAGAAATGTCTGCAAAGAGCCACATCAAATAACAGTGGTTACTTTTGGGACTAGTCACTATTAAGGGGATGGGGGAAAGACATTTTCACTTTTTATGTTTCGAACTTGTCCTATTTGACATGCAATAATAAAGAACTTATATTTATATATTACTTTATCAATAAATATTAATTGCATTTGCTTAATTCCTTTCTCCACTGAGGCAGATTAATTGCTTTGTTGCAAAACCCCAGTGTGCACCTGACTGATTCTTTCAGAACAGTGTTTCTCCCTGGGACAGCACCACTGCATCACCTGAGAACTTGTTAGAAATGCAAATGATCGGGTCTCACCCTTGACCTACCCAATCAGAAACCCTGGGGCTGCTCCCACCCAGCTGTGTATTCACAACTCTTCCAGGTGATTCTAATGCAAGCTCAGGATTGAGACGCACTGCTCCAGATCTTATGATTAATAGAAGGCATCAGAGAGAACGAGAGTCCCCTGGGAATGTCCTGGAGGGAGTTAGCAAAACCAACAGGATTTAGGGGGCCTTAAAAAATAGAGGCAAGGAGTAGCCTGGGGAGCATATTTGTGGGGGCTTTTCTTAGGGGAGAAATAAGAAGAAACTGCATGCATCAGAGGTAACCCAATGTCTCTAAACCCAGAGCAAAGCATTCCAATGCCTCCATTGCTGTGAGAGGAAAAAGCCTGCTTCTCTCTTCTGCCTGGGTTTCCAATTCCTTCATCCAGCACAAAAGTGTCTTTCTAAAGGGCACAGCTAATCTTTGGGAGGAGAGAAATTCCTGAGGGATATAGTCAGTCCTTTATAGGGAATGAAAGGACAGTCTGCTCTCCCCAAAGTGAATGAGTGATTAGATGGTTCTGGCCTTTATGAATGGAATTAATGAACCTTCAGAAAGGCATCAATTTGTACCTTCATTGTAACCTGGTAACCTTGGAAAGCCTGGAGCCGCTTTTTCTTCTCCTCTTCTTGTCCCATGCTTATCCAAGTGTCTGTAATTAATACATTGCCTCCACGCGCAGCTTCCAATGGATCATTTGTCAGCGACAGCTTGGTACCATTCTAGCATACATAAGCATGCCAGTTAAACAACTTCATGGGACAGACAAAGGCAATTATAGTTTTACATATAAGGAGCATACCTCCTTGGCATACTGCTCTGCCAACTTGGTTACACTAGGATCCGGCTCATAGCCCTGCAGGAGGAAGAATTTAATGGTTATTTAGGTAATTATATATGTTTTCTTATACATGCATTATTTTCTTTCCTAGAATATTCCCTCGCCTTCCCTTTTTTAAGATGTAGACCAACAATGTTTAGTAGGACATGATTTTTACATCTAGAATTTGAAACCTTAATAGTGCCTTTTAGAATTTAAAAAGGTAATCAATTGCCCCATCTTTCTGTTATTATTTCGGACCTCTTTAGTCATAAAGGTAAACAATGGGCATGGTGCTTTCTGCTGCTGCTTCTTGTTCCCCTAATAGCTTAAGAGGATTATGTACATAATTGTGCAACCTAATGCATTTTTGTCTGAGTCTTTCCACATGCTGCTCTTTTTTTGTCTGAAATGCTTTTCCCCACCTGCTCCATGTGGATAACCCTTTCAGGGCTCAGTTCAAATGTCCCCTCCTCAGGAAACCCTTCCCTGACCACCCCAGCTAAATGCCAAAGGCCCCCCACCCAACACACACAATCGTATTCTTTTGCATTCTCCAGCAAGTATTCTGAGTGCAGGGTGCTTGCTTTGAAATGGCATTTATATAACAACAACACTGTTTTCGCTAAGATTATGTATTTTTTTTCTGGATGGTTGGGTGAAGGCAGATTGGACTCAGACACAGGTGAGGCAAAGCCAGGAGCCTAGGGCACAAAATTTAAGGAGGCACTAGAAAAAATTTAAGGATGCACTCATTCTCAAGGTCATGCAAACACACATTTTGCACCCTAGGTGTCTCGTTCGGTTACTCTAGTCCCAACTCTGGCTGAAGGGACATTATGGGGGCAGCTATAGCCCCTCCCCAAGTTATTCCAGGTCCCCACAGGCAGCCTCCCTGCCTCTATCCCCACCCTCCAATCTGCTCTGTACGTAGCCGTGAGAATTGTTTTCTCTGAAGCCTTGGATGTTTACTCTTTGTTTCTTAAGTCAAAGCTGATTAAGAGCATCGAGGCTCCCCACCTCCATCCCCTGCTTCTGTCTCTTTTAATTCTTCTCAACATCTTGCTGCAGGAAAGCCAATCTTATTGTCGTCCCTGTACACATCTTGCCCTTTTCTGCCATCGCAGCCTTTCACCCTTGAACACCTCCCCCTCTGTCCCCTCCTGGGCATCTTCATCACAGTTGTCAGCTCCTCAAAACTCTAGCCCGGCCTCACCTCCAAGACCCTCCATATGGAAGTCTTGTCAGTTCAAACACCATAATTATCCTCACCTTCCTCCATCCTTCTCATTTTCCTGAATTCTTAGCATTTATTATGAATTGATTTTTATAAATTTTCATTACGGCACTGTGGTGAATACTCTGATATGGCCCCCCCAGATCCCTTTTCATGAATAATCATGAATAATGGACTTGCTCCCCCAGCTGCTGGGAGTGCTGCCAGAAGATGGCCTTCAGCTGTCAGCCCCCTTTGGGCACTGCTTCAGCTGCAGAGAGTAGCCATGCCCAAGGTCACACACCCTTCCTGGGTGACCCACATTCAATGACTGATTGACAGGAGGGTATGGAAACCTGACCCCTTTCACCCAACTCCAGATAGCCAAAAGGCCATCTCACATCCAGAACTCTCCATAAGATCGGCCGAGGCTGTTGTTGGGGCTGCATCGCAGCTAGGCTTCTCCCCCTGCCCACTGCTGCTTCCTTTCCTTCCTTTCCACAGCTGTTAATTTCAAGGGCATGCTCTTATAAGCATCCTGCATGTCCTGTACGCTAAGCTCTCAGTTTCTGCTTCTTGGGAAACCCAACCTGTGAGAGGCATGTCCAGGTTTATTCGTTTGAAATTGTGTTTATTTGCACATGATTTTCTACCATAGTTCCTTCTTCCAATAGAAAATTCTTGAAAAGAAACTACTCAGATGTTGATGAGGATGACTGCAGACATTTCAGCAGCTTTCCCACCCTCAAATAGCCATGAATTCTGGAGCCTTATTTATAGGGATCTGGGGAAAGTTATTAATAAAGGCATGCTAATTTAGTAACTAATGTTGTGAACAGTTATATTGATAAACATAAATGAAGACATTTGAATATTACCCATGTGCCTCCTACCCTGAAATTTTAGCCTTCCCTTTGGAGAGCAGGTTTTATACTCCCTAAGTATAATCATTCTTAGTAAAGGAATCAATAAGTACTTAGAGAACCAACAGAGAGGTTTGGAAATTAGAAAATCACCCAACCTTGTATGCATTGGGCCATGACTTAGAATACAGAGAGGAATTCTTTACTCACATCTCAGCCATCTCAGCTTTTAATACTAAATCACTCACTAGCCTTTACATAAATCTGAAAACCAGACAAAGCAGGTAATTAACAAACCCAGTTCAGTCTAAATATTCACTTAGAACAATGTTAAAATCATTACTATCGATAGTTTATGGAGCAATTTTACAATCATGGAAAAAATATTTTTTTCTTGAAAAAATGTAAGTTATTCTTGGTTGAAGAATGAGAAAATAATTATGGCCTTGGAAACTTTTCAGTGTTTTTTAAATTTACAATAAATCTCCTAGCTTTATCTTTAAAGGAAATAGCTCTACCACCAACTAAAAACTTATAAATTGATGGAATGACTTTTACACTATCAGACTTTCCAGAAGAATTTTTAAAACTCTTACTCCCACCAAGATTTAACTGGGTTTTAGTACTCTTTATCATTCAAATGAGTTGCTGCATAAGAACAATACTGAAATTACTCTGTAATATTGGAATTTTTTCCTTTGATGTTAATAAAACATCTCTGACAGGGAATAAAATGTTTAAACCATATATTTCTTCAAGAGAATAAAGCCTTTCCAAAAGAACCTTATAGCAGGGAACGATTATTGTTAATGTATGTTTTATCTGTAAAAACCAAATGCAATAAGTTTGCCTTCATAAAGAGCCTTTCTTCAAACTAGATTTGTAACGAGAGCGTACTTACCCTTTCCCAGAAAGGGAATAAAAGCCACCTCAAGCACATGTCAGATCTGACCCCTATTTCAATTCATGCTGAATAAAAGAGGAGAATTATCTATTGTAAGGGTCATCTCTCTGAGTCCTTAAAATTTACTATAATAGGATGGCTTCCAGTACATGCTGTTGAACATCCCTGCCATTTCTCTATGGCAGGTACACTTGATTGAATAGTGTCCTCCAAAAATTTACGCCCACCCAGGACCTCAGAATATGACCTTATTTGGAAATACGGTCTTTACAGATGTAATTGGTTATGATGAGGTCTTACTGGATTAGGATGGACCAGAATTTAATATAACTGCTGTCCCTATAAGAGGGACATTTGTACAGAGAGACACAGACACAGAGGGAAGATGATGGAGGCAGAGATTGGAGTGATGCAGCCACAGGCCAAGGAACGCCTAGGGAAGAGACAAGGAAGGATCCTCCCCTGGAGGATTTTGAGGGGGTGTGGTCCTCCCAGGACCTTGTTTTCTGGCTACTAGTCTCCAAAACTGTGCAAGAATAAATTTCTATTGTTTTAATCCACCCAGTTTGTGATAATTTGTTATGGCAGTTCTACAAAACTAAGATAGCAGGATACATTGACCCAAACTGGTTCAGTAAGAACACTAAGAAAAAACATTTGGTGTTTTATTTTGTTTTAGCAGGATGCAGCAGATGATGCTGGTGTTCTTCTGAGATGCCCTCAGAGGATCTCTTTTTATGGCTTTCGCTCTCTCCCCCAACTTCAGTGTGTTTTTAACATTTAGCCCTTGCAGCTCTTCATCAAAAGATAGCCCTCCAGCTTCCAGGTGGCTTTTCTCACCAAAAGTGCCCGGGGATTTACCTAGGTTCGGACAACTCTGGGATAAAACTTAAACTCCAGAGCTCACCTACGGGATCAGGCTGAAGCTACTTTCTGTGAGTTTGTGCCTGACATGGCACTAGGGTGACCAAATCATCCTGGTTTGCCTGAGACTCTCCCAGTTTTAGCACCAAAAGCCCCATGATCCTGGAAATCTCTAAGTCCCTGGCAAACCAGGATGGTTAATCATCTTAAGTCGCACCCTTGCTTGGATTCTTCCCTTTCCCTGTCCTGCTCCCCCTTGTCCCCTACAGGTCTCCCTTAGGAGGGCTTCCTTATTTATTAGATCACTTGTATAAAAATCCCCATTGAGGGTCTGCTTGTGGAGAAACCTTGCCTAAGACACTAGAGACACTGGTGGCAGGGAAGGGTGAAAAGCGCATAAGAGACTTAAGGATTTGGGTATTTCGCGTTGGAGAAATTAAGCTATTAATTCACATTGTGTAACTCGTGTTCCCAGGGGTTGGCAAATAAGCATCTCAAACTCAAGAAACAAAGGGAGGGAAGAAGTTTTTGTTTGTTTGTTTCAGAGATGGGGTCTCACTATGGACTCGAATTCCTGGGTTCGAGAGAGCCTCCAGGCTTCAGCCTCCCAAGTAGCTGGGACTACAGGTGTGTGCCACCATGCCCAGCTACAAGGAGGAATTTTTAAGCCTCACATGTTCACCTCCAGATGCCTTAGCTTCTCAGAGTGAACTACAACAGTGGTTCTACTGAGACTCTACTGAGGCTCTACTGAGACTACTGAGATAACAGCAAACACATGCTTGTTCAGAAACACACTGGTGCAGAATATTTGTGAATAGTTGTCTCTTAATGATGGGGTCAATTCTATCTTTTACCACAAATCAAGATTTTGTTTCTGAAATGGTTTCTATTTGGGGAAATTTTCCCTTCAGAGGACTCCTGATGGGACATTAGTAGCCAATGAAGAAACATAATGGGGGAAAGAATTCAATATAGATAGGGTATGTATATATGTATTTGTTTTTTTCTTTTTTTTTTTTGAGACAGCGACTCACTCTGTTGCCCGGAGTAGAGTGCCGTGGCATCAGCCTAGCTCACAGCAACCTCAAACTCCTGGGCTCAAGCAATCCTTCTGCCTCAGCCTCCCGAGTAGCTGGGACTACAGGCATGTGCCACCATGCTTGGCTAATTTTCTCTATGTATTTTTAGTTGTCCGATTAATTTCTTTCTATTTTTAGTAGAGACGGGGTCTCACTCTTGCTCAGGCTGGTTTCGAACTCCTGAGCTCAAACAATCTGCCCGCCTCGGCCTCCCAGAGTGCTAGGATTGCAGGCGTGAGCCACCGCGCCCGGCCTGTATTTGTTTTTTTATGGGGCTAAGACCTGGGAAGAGATAGGGTATTTAAAAGGTTCTATTGATATCTTTTATAAGTGGTTTGTGTTTGAGTCTCTTGTAAGGTTAACTTTTATCTTCTAAAAGGCCTATTTATTGTTTATGGGGCTGAGAGTATTTTAACACAGGGCCTCTCCTAGGGGGATGTGCATATTTTTATATTAGCATATTTATTTATGCATTTATATTATTATGCAAATAAAAATTTACATGTTAAGAAATTCCAGCCATACAAAAGGATAGACAGTTGTGCTCCACATAACAACATTTGAGTCAACGACAGACCACGTATACAATGGTAGTCCCATAAAATTATAATGGAGCATGTATAGAAACCTGATATATGGCACTTGATATTGGCATTGCAGATAAAGTAGCAGAAATGATTGATATTCAGTAATGGAGCTTGAACATTTGGTGTTCCATATGAAAAAAAATATATATATATATAAGCAAATAAATGTATACTATCTAGGGTTTTTGTAAGTATGCTCTATGATGTTCACACGATTGCTTGGAACATATCCCCTTTGTTAAGCGACACATGATTGTACAGTGAAAATAAAGTCTCCCTCTTACCTCTGTCCTTGAACCTCCCAGCTCCCCTCCTCAGAGGCAACATCTACTACCAGGTTTTTTGTGCATCAAAAGGGTTACACTGGGCCTGTGAAAGAAACCATGCCTTCCCATACATTCTGTGAGAGATTAGCAACAAGGTAGGCACTATGCAGGGGTCATCCTCATAGCCATGCGGGACTCAGATTTTAAAAGCCAAGGGGCCCTTGAACTTGAGTTTTGAAACATTATGCTGGTATAGATGCCATCACCGTGACCTTCATATCAGATTGACATTTTTCTACCAAATTGCAGTATTAGAAAAATGACAGCATTGTTCCCATGCAGTGGGAATTCTATGCTGTCTGGATTTCATTGCTTTCTTTAGCCTTTGTGGTGGTAATGCACAAGATGCCAGTCATCATAATGGCCGGTATCAGGGCATTGAAAGGGATGATGATTCAGACATGCTTTTAACACAGACTCGCAGAATGAAAGGCATCAGACAAGACTATCTCTTATTGTAGAGATGGAAAATTGGGCTCTTAAGAGGCCAGATAGCTATTTAATAGTAGGGCTGGTAACATAACCTAAATTTTGTGGCCTAACCTGTGCTGTCCCTGAATGGAAGAGAGCTTTGTTTTCACCGGGTAATTGCATCTGGAGATGATTTAAGAGGGGGATAATTTCAAGGCAGAAAGTTTCCCTACCTTTGGAGTAGCCGCTTGAAGGTGCATCCCAAATTTCGCTGCGCTCATCATGATGGAGTGCAGGATGTTGTTCCCATCCCCAATCCAGCTGAGGGTAAGACCTTTCAGAGAGCCATAGTGTTCCTAAAAGGCAAGGGATGAAGGAGATTAAATCTGAGAGGAAATCCACTTATTTGCAACAATTAGTAGTGTTAAAAATAAAGGAAATAGTCTTCATCTCAATTTTAGTGCCTTGTTGGAATGAATAAACTACTATTTTTTTTGCATTATACAGAACAATTCAATAACATGAATGTACAATCACAAAAACATACCAAAATGTCCTCATATCTTAAACCAAGACATCATATGAACTCATATAGAGACTAAGATTTTCATACATTTCAAATCTGAACCTTAGTTGTATTCATTCATTCAGCAAAGAGCACCATCAATGTCCAGACACTGTCCTTGGCCCTGGAGATATAACAATGAACAAAGGAGACAAAAATCACTGCTTTTATGGAGCTTACATCTTTTGATATAAGAAAGGGGCAATACAATGTAACAGTGTAGCATGGTGGTTCTGAGCATGTTCCCATTTATATGAAGTTGAAAAACATGTCTAATGATGCTGTTGGTTGTTTATGGATACAGATGTATGCAGTTAAATTATAAACACATGGCTTGGAATTATAAACACGAACATCAGGATAATAACTTCTTTGTGGAGTGGGAGGAAATGGGGTCAGGCAGAGTTACATGGTGGCGCTTCAACTCTATCTGAAATGTTTAGTTTAAAAATATTACATTCTAAAGTAATTACTCCATCACGTTACGATTTGATCAAACTGAGTAATGTGGGTACATAGGTGTTTGTTTTATTTTTCTTGCAGTGTCTGTGTATTTCATATATTTTATATATTTATAAAGATAAAAAAAAGAGAAAGGCTAAGCAATTTGGAGATCACAGAACTAGTAGGGGGCTAAGCTAGGATTTAATTCCAGGTCCATCTGATTTACATTCCATGCTCTCGAGAAGCTGCTATTTGTTCATTCAGCTCCTACTTTGAATATCTCCTATATGAAGGCATTGCATGAGGTCCTACATGGGACACTATGATGAATTGGACAGCTCTTTCTCCCTCAGTGAATTTATAACCTAGTAATGATAAAGCCCCAGGAGGAAGCATTACATTATCTGGTGTATACATAAAGCCACACCTGCAGACAGCCACTTGGTGTCTGATATCATTGTATCATCTTCTCTGCATGGATCTTATCCACATCTCGGAAGAGCTTCCTTTTGAGCTTAACCTCACATTTAAACATGTGTAGCTTATTCAAATGGGGAGGAAGATGGGCCTATCCAATTTGCTTTGTCTCCTCAGAATCATCCACAGACACAGAAATCATGGCTATTAGGATTTCAAGTGGCAATATCATGTAGATTGGTGGTGGCAAACCAAACAAGGTGAATCTCTCAAAGTTATTCAAGTTCCTAATTTGGGGGTACTTGACTGGCTAAATTTGGGCCTTAATCTATATATTTTGCACATTCTCAGTTTCTTAAAATGGTAGAAAGTGGCCCCCTTTTCCAAAGTTGTTCAGTAATTGACTGTTTTGAATATTTAAAGCCCACTCCACTAGTCTTCATTCCCAAATCACAGACTCTAATGTATGCAGGATCACATAAGGGTTATCCATTCTGTATGTCCTCGTGTTCCTATTCATCCATTGTGTTAAATATGGCACCAAAAACCAAAGTGATTAATAGAGCAGAAGGTGAGAGAGGGGCTAAAAGGATTTGAGAACAGGGTTGAAAGCAGAAGGATCTTACAGTATGTTTTTAACAATACCCTGTTTTCCCCAGATATGTAGAATGCACACATAAGCTATAATTCTTTGTCAAGATATTTGAAAATAAAATACCAATATCATAATTTAGGTAAATGATTCCATTTGAAGCTAATCAGGAATTATTTGCTGATTTTGCTCTTTTGTAAGGCAAAGAAATAAACCAACCTGGAGCGTGAGGTAATCGGCTAGGATCTGGATAGGATGGTACAAATCTGACAGCCCATTGACAATTGGAATGGAAGCTTCTTTAGCCAGGATGTCCAGATCTGATTGTTTATACACGCGAGCCAATACTGCATCTGTCATGCTAGACAATACACTGTGGCAAACCAAGAAAAGATAATCTAAGTTAATTATGCTCAATAACTCCTTGTTTAATACAAGATTCTAAATAGCAAGAAGAAATGCTAATCACAGAATTTTTACTTACAACTACCTATCAACATGACAGATTTAAAAGCTAATATTATACATGTTGTATCACATAAGCCAGATGTACCTCCCATGTCTTATCCAGTGGCCAGTGATTTTAGATTTTTATGAAAATAAGGAATCAATTGTGAACCCAGCAAACATGATGATGCATATAATTGATAAATGGCAGTTGGTTAAGTTAAAAGGGACGAGACCAACAATAAGATATACAGAAAAATATAAATGACCTGTCACGTGGCTAATTTTCTTTCACATTATCCCACAGAGAAATATACATTTTCACTTTAAAATTGAAAGTGCCAGTGTAGCAGCCATGGAAGTACACACACACATCACTCTACAGAGAGAACCTGCTGAGAGAAGTGCCTTTGGTCTTTGGGACCCTCTGCAGCATTCCTGCCAAGGCCACCCTCTCCCCAGGCTGCTCCCTACCCAATGACAGAGCATGGTAGGCGGGGGAATGTAGGGGACTAGAGCTGGGCCATTCCTGCCTGACAGGGGACCTCTCTAATGGGCAGTCTTCACTCTGGGCTCCCCATCAGCCTGGCCCAGACTTTCCTAGAGCTGTGCTGCCATCTGAGGCTCTCCCTACCCACCTCTCCTTCCTTCCTATCTCCTTCCACAGGGGTCAGCCCTGCCTCCCAGTCTAAAGGCTCTTCCTACCTCCTTCTTCTCCATCCCTCCTTTATCCTTCTCAGGTGTTTCCCTCAAAACATCTCTTGCACATCTAATTCTGTCTTGGAATCTGCTTCTTAGTGGACCTGAATTGACACAGCCAGCAATGAACTCTGGTGCTTATAAAAATCCAAGGGCCACTCAAAAGATTCATTGCCACCTGGAATTAGAGGCTCAAAGATTGAAAACCATATTCCTGTAACAATATTTTCTAGACTTTCAGATTTTTTCAAATTTTCATGGATTTCTTATACCCATGGTTCTTGGATTTTCAGCTTTAATGAATCAGCAAAATTTCCCAAAACATATGGAGACCAACATAAGATTCCCAACTCTGTTTAGCAAATTAAGGGCATGAGAAACAAGCAAATAAGCAAGTATAATATATCATAGCCCTCATTAATAAAAAAGGACATCTTTTAATACCAAAAAAAGTATGAAGGACAGAATTTCAAAGAATAATCCTTGCAATGAATTAATTGAGCTTTATGAAAATCACTATATTATTCTTATTCTTATTTTTCTTATTTTACCTCTTCTGATGAAAACTTCTCCATGGTAAGGTTAGTGGGAAGGATCAAGATTTGTAAACCACTGTTTTTAACTATCTAAGCACATTGTATACTATAGCATGAAAGAGATGAATAGAAGAGTTATTTACAGTTTCTCTTAAAAACCAGGTGATGTCAGTTGGCTTCTGGTGGTGGACTAAGAATAAGAGGTTTTCAAATTTTGCTGCACATGAAAGTCACTTGGAGAGTTTTTAAAATTCTTGATGCCCAGGCAATACTTTCTATCAATTAAGTCAGAAAAATCAGAATCCGTAGGGCCGGAATCTGGGGATCAGTATTTTTTTAAAATTTCTTAGGCGATTCCAGTGTGCAACCAAGGTTGAAAACCAAAGTTAGCACCTTGCTCCCCAAATCAACAACATCAGCATCACCTGGGAGCTTATTAGAACTGCAGAATCTCAGGCCCCACTCTCATTTACTGAGGCAGAGTCTGCATTTTAAAAGGTCTCCAGGTGATTTCGTTTGCATATTAAAGTTTGAGACTACAAATAAACAGGGTATCGAGGCCCCATATTTTTGAAAGTATCATCCATTCTTTTATTAAAATCATAATCAGACAAAAAATCAAGAGTACACAAAGCTTCTGAGATGGCTACTCACAAAAACAGAGGACTTTGTCCATAATATTCTTAGCAGGGAGTGCTTTCTAGTTCAATTGAAAGAAAAAGGCATCTTAAATCCTCAGAGAAAAGAATAACTCATTACCTTCCATTAATGCCACTCTCCTTAGAGTAAATAGCTACTTGACCTATCTGATGCCATAAGGTAATGGTTCCAAGACTAAGTGAAGAACTACGAAATTACACAGAGGCCTAGGCTCTGGAAATAGAGTAGGTCGTAGGCCTTTGTATTGCTAATCAAGTTCCTCAAGTGATTCATATAACCTTCCAAAGTTCAAGAACCAGTGGCCTGAAGCATAGATTGCTATGTTGAAAGAATTTTAAATCTGTTCCCCCTTTCTTCAAGATTTTATTACAAATACCCTTCCCAGTACAGACAAACCAATGTTTCATACTATAAGAATGCAGGCTTCTAACTCTATCATGGGAAAGTAACTGAGATGGAGGTAGATCTATAAGATCATAAGATCAATAAGATCTATAATTATGATCAACTATCAATTCCCTGTTTTAGAAGAATTGGTTAATTTATGATACCTAAAACTGAGAGAGAGACTGACAGAGAGAAAGAGAAGCAGAGGGGTATTTGACCCTAGAGGTCATACTTCAGACTTCTTTAAACATGAAATCACTTCCCTAAAATGTGTACAGATAGAATAAAAAATCTGGATTAACATTGTAGTTGACCTTAGTGGAATCTCATAGTCAGAAAAGCAGGTTTGACTTCTATTTCAGCCTTTCAAATCATTCTAGGCAGCTAGGACCATGGGCTACCAACCTCTTAAGGTTTTCATGAACTTTGTAATGTGTTGTTGAGTTTTGCTAGATTTAGTGCCTATCACATGTAAACGTTATCTTAACCTCAAAGATGAAGATATCAAGGTCTTCTAAAACGTTGAACTAATTACAGCAAGATTAGGAAAGAGTGAGGAAGATGAGGTTGAAAAATAGAAATGCTAGGGGAGCAATTGGATAAGTCAATGCCCTATACACGAGTCTTTTGAGAAGCTTGATAAAAGGGGTTGTGTCTCCCTCTCTTGAACAAGTCCTCATCCCCAAAACTCTTGAAGCAAAGCAGCCAAAAGACAAGCATACTTTCATTTGTTCTGTTTATAATGCCAAGTTGGTATGCCTGGAAACTGTATGGGGTAATTTCATGGAAGGGTGGCTGGTTGGCTTTATTGAGGTTGCCCAACACTTTCTAGAACAGAGGTTCTTTACCTTGGCTGCACATTAGTATCACCTGTGGAGCTTTACAAAACACTGATGCCATATTCTGCTCTTCGGAAGGTTGAATCAGAAGCTACAATGGTGGGATCCATATTATACTTTTAAAGCTTTCCAAGTTAATCCAATATTAAGACTAGGCTGAGAACCATTGTCCTGGTGGGGGGGAGAGATTGGATGCAGGAGAACAGGGGGCTACGATGCTGCTGGGTGGCACAATGGGTCAATGTAGAAGAGGAAAGTCTTAGTAATTGCTGAAATCCCATGCAATAAGAAAAGTAAAGACTAGCATCATGATATGTTATGCTGGAAAGAATAAGATTTCATATGCTTATGAAAAAAGTATTTTCCTTTCAGCTCAGTTACTACCAAGAGCAGTCCCATGGCAGCAGCAGTAGCTGTAGTTTCTTCCCCTGCCCTTGAAGCTTGTAAACATCCCTAGTGCCCAGATTTTGGTCTCCAGTATTGTTCTATACAAACAAACAAACAAAAAAGGGAACTAGAAACCATCGGAAGATAGTGAATTCCATGTCCTTGGGCAGAACAAAATTAGAATAGGTCTATAACATTCTGTTGTTGCCGGGAAGCAAGAGTGATTTTTAAAATGGCAGGGATACTTCTAAAAGGAAAAAAAGTCAACTTAAAGGAGCTCTAGTTTATCGAGTCATGATTATTTACAGTAATAAAAATCATTAAATGAAATAACTTGTGCTTGTAAAAGGCCATGATACTTATGAGAAAAGAGTTAATATAAAGAAAATTTATAATACATAATGGTAACATCAAAGACAGTAGATATTACCATAAACACTTAAATGTGTTTACTTAAATAAGTAGGAAAGTATTTATATACAACTATAGATACAGATAGATATTTTGTGGTTTTTTGTTAAGCATATTTCTGTTCATATAGTATAGATGTATATTATTATTTTATTTGCATAAACCACAAGGAATTAACATAATTTGTAAGCCAAATAGTCCTAGAAATAGTAGAAACTGTGCTGACAGACCCCATCGACATTTGTGGTCTTATATATGAGTGAAGAAGAAAAGGAGTACAGCACCAGTTGCACACACAATTTCCAATTAGAAAGATGATATAACCATTTATTCCAAAATAGTGACTTGATTAACTGTCCTGAAAAAGAAATTTATATTTTCAGACTCACTTTCCTGTTTCTCTGGGCATGACATCTTTTGATGATTTAACTAATTACAACACAATTCCAATAAGAAATGTACGTGTTTTTAAATAATGAAACCAGGCTAACTTAATATATTATAAAAATATTACAATGGATCATGTACTGCCAGAGGTTAAAAACAAACAAATAAAACTTAAAAAATACCTCATCTTCTAAATTTCTTATAAAATCAGAATCTACGTGGAAGACAGAAATAAGGATCCTACAGTAGACAGAAAAATGGCCCCCCAAAATATCCATATTCTAATCCCCAAAACCTATGAATATGTTACCTTAATTGGCAAAAGGAATTTTGCAGATATGATTAAATTAAGGATTTTGATATGGAGAGATTATCCTGAGGTGGGCCCAATATAATCACAAGAGTCTTTATAAGACAGAGGCAAGAGATCAGAAATGAGAGAAGATGCTACAATGCTGGGTTTGAAGATGGTGGAAGGGGGCCCTGAGCCCAGGGATATAGGCAGTTTCGGGAAGATGTAAAAGACAAGGAATCTCCACTGGAATCTCCAGAAGGAGCACAGCCCCATGTGCCCATTTTAGACTTCTGATCTCCAGAACTGTAAGAATAAATTTATATTGTTTTAAACCACTAAGTTTGTGGTAATTTGCTAAAGCAGCAGTAGGAAACCAATATAGATCCCATGACAGAAAGTGAAAACTATGTAATAAAAAGATATTCAGCCTAGTGGCCAGCAGCTTGAATTTAATTCCCCTTGAATTTAGCAATCAATCCCCACTAACCAACCAAAATTTAAGTAGACAACAATCCACTTAACCTGCATCCCTGGCTTCCTGAGATGGTTTTTTTTTTTTTTCTTTACAGTTTTGTAAACCCTGACAAGGTATAAAAACAGTCTCTTGTAGAATTCTAAGCAAGCCACCAATGTATAAAAGTTTAAATTCCAGGACCATGCAAGAGTAAGAATGAAATGAGGTTTCACAGTGGCTCACGACTGTAATCCTAGCACTTAGGGAGGCTAAGGCAGGAGGATCACTTGAGGCCAGGAGTTTGAAACCAGTCTGAACAACACAGTGAGATCCTGTTTCTACAAAATAATAATAAAAAAATTAGCCAGGCATAGTGGCACACGCCTATAGTCCCTGCTACTTGGGAGGCTGAGGCAGGAGGATCCCTTGAGCCCAGGAGTTCAAGGCTGCAGTGAGTTAGGATTGTGTCATTGCACTCCAGCTGCCTGGGTGACAGAGCAAGACCCTGTCTCAAAAAAAAAAAAACGATGTTTAAGAGTAATACAAAGTTAAATCTATGATATTAATAGCATTGTATCCAGTTTTGTTGTCAAAATATTAATCAGCTCTGTAATCAATGTGATTTTTTCGTGTATTTTTTCCTTTGTAAAATGCTTAGAGAAGGGAAATTTGAAATGCTAGGCATGCGATTAAGTTAAATGTTTAAAAGCATTTGATTGGGCCGGGCGCGGTGGCTCACGCCTGTAATCTTAGCACTCTGGGAGGCCGAGGCGGGCGGATTGTTTGAGCTCAGGAGTTCGAGACCAGCCTGAGCAAGAGCGAGACCCCGTCTCTACTAAAAATAGAAAGAAATTAATCGGCCAACTAAAAATATATAGAAAAAATTAGCCGGGCATGGTGGCGCATGCCTGTACTACTCGGGAGGCTGAGGCAGGAGGATTGCTTGAGCCCAGGAGTTTGAGGTTGCTGTGTGCTAGGCTGACGCCACGGCACTCTAGCCCGGGCAACACAGTGAGACTCTGTCTCAAAAAAAAAAAAAAAAAAAAGTATTTGATTAAGTTTTTGATCTATGTTTAAACAGTTGAGGAGACTTGTTTTGTTCATTTAATATGCATTTGATTTATTGGCTGTATATGTAAGCATGTGAATGTTTAAAGCAATGAAAACTTGAACGTACATCCGAATCACCAGGAGGGCTTATTAAAACATAGTCGGTCTATAAGAGTTTTCCCAACGTTTTCTTCTAGAATTCTTAAGGTTTCATGCCTTAGGGTTAAGTCTGTTATCCACCAAGAGCTTATTTTTGTGAGAGGTGAGAGGTGGGGATCCGGTTTCAATCTTCTGCATATGCTATATCAACTGCTGTACCCCATGAGCACTTTTGAATGGAAACATGATTAAAAAATAGATAGTCAAAAAAAAAAAAAAACCACAGTCATCTACATTTTTGATTCAGTAGGTCTGGTTTGAGGCCCGAGAATTTGTATTTCTTAAAAGCTCCCCCAAGGGCTGCTTATGCTGTTGGTTTGGTGACCATGCTTTGAGAGCCAGTGATTTGGAGGAATGTTTGCTATTTTGTTTAAAAGAATACTAAATGTTTCATAAAGTTAATAGATTGGATTGTAAACAAAGGACAAAGAGTAGGGAATATTCCTGTAGGCAAAAAAAGCCCCTTGGACATTAAAGCATCTGTGGGCAAAAGGGAGCATGACAAAGCTGGACAGACGATGCCACTTTAGTCCTCCATCAGCCACAGAAGCTGCAGGTGAAGAGGAATCCAATGATATGGGGGTGAGCGGAAGCAGTTCCCAGGTTGTTTTCACATTGTTCCATTTAGAGGAACAAAGATCCTCTTCCCCTACTTAGACAATTTGTTCACATTATTTTGTCAATGGCATAGGTTTCTACTTCATGCTTAAAGTTGCCATAAATCATAGAGAAATCATCATTCTTATTCTTCCAGGCTACTAAAAATCTTTAAAAAATAAAAAACAAACCTTTCAGTGGAGACAATGTCAACCCTGTAACTAGAGCTGGACTACAGGCACATTAACAGTAATCTGGGCTTTATATAGCTCTCCATCAATTCAAAACCCTAGCTTTAAACATTGTAAAAACTTTATTATACATCCTACAAATGAAAGGTTGATAAGTTAAAAGTACTCTCTGGTTCTGACTTTTCATTTCAGCCTCTTTTTACTTCCATTAAATATATAGAGTTCTGCTTGCCTCCAAGTGCATTTCTGTAGCTTTGCAGACAATCTTAGGCATCCACCAACAATGATAGTGAAAAAGCTTTTGCAAAATCCAGATTACCCAAATTTAAAGTTTCCCACATATTCCAGTTTGCCGCAGATGTTTAATAGCCAATATTAGGACTTTCCAAAAATGATTAACAAGTTAAAATATTCATTCAACTTATTTTACCTAAATGTTTCAAATGTGGTCTACTTTCCACCATCGTCTCTTTCCCTACATTTTAGAAATAGGAGAAGCATGGAGTGGGATTTTAAATGGAAAGATGGTTCAGGAGATAAAATGTTAACATTGATTATTTCTGGATGATGGTGGTGTCAGTGGCTCTATCTATATTTTTGATGTCTTTCAGTATTTTCCATCAAAAATAATATTACTGTAATAATCAGAGAAAATATCATTCCCCAACAAAAAGAAAATTTCTCGCAAAGGTGATTTTGAAAGTAATTGAAAATGAACTAGGGTTTCTTAGAGCAATGGCTAACTCTTGGCCTTGGTAAAGAAATGTGCAAGATGAGCCTGGAACATCTTGTCGTACCGAAAAGCAAGGCAGTTATCAAAGACTAGTGGAGTTAGGTCAAACTGACCCAACCGGAACACAGATCGCATTGGCCAAATATGAGACAATTTTAGCATCAATAAGAATAATCATTGCAATGAATTGAAACCATCGAATGTATTAAAATCCAACACGTTTATAAAGATACTAAAAACACCCAGAAGAACATCGAGAAGAGTCATAGCAAGACCAATTCCAACTCAATTTAAAAGAGAACTTTCAGATTGTATGAACTCGTGGTCAGAACAGTCAGACTATGTAAAAATGGAACAAGATAGCTCAGTGTGTAAAGAGTGCCCTAATACTGGATATCTTCAGGCAGGTCTCAATGACCATTCTGAAGGAGGGATGTGGAGGAGGCATGAAAAGGATGGTTGATATAAATAAATCCTTTCCAACCCTTAGTTTCTGTAATTCTTTGATATTTTTTCCTTTGGTATAAAATTGAAACTTATTTAGAAATTAACTCAAACACCCTGAAGGCTAAAACAAAACAAAAAACACAATAAGCAAAGTCCTTCACTACCCCAGAAAAACCTGGTGCAGATTTTGTGTGATTAAGTGAACAAATACTGAAAAAAAAAAAAAAAAAGCCACAAGTAGTGTGCTGGGACAGATCTTAAGAGCAAAGGTGGATGTTGACGAGATGGACAATCACACAGCAATCCTGACGCTCTTAGAAGGAGTTGAGTTGTTTTTAAAATATTGCAACATGGTGAATGTGTCACAAAAGCCAAAGGCAAATAGAAGCTGCATTCTCATAGGGTCCTGCCATTCATTCTCCCTTTTGTTTCCATCCTACCTTGCTTGAATCAAACTGCATATCTTCTAAACTCCAGTTTGCTACCCAGCTTGTCAGTTGAACAGCTGACTGGGAAAGAGTGGGAGGAAATTTTGGTGGTGTATAATGACACTATCGAGAATTTTGTAATCATTTTTTTTTAAATGGATGTGTCCTATTTTTCTTTTTGTCAAAGCAGGCCAAAGCCCTAGAGGAGACATAAGCTTTATCCCCAATGTAAATCAATCAAGGGATAAACTCTCTGACTGAGTTTCCTTCTAGGAAAGAGAATATTCTAACCGTCTGGCATCTTTACCCAGATTATCGTTTTAGTTATATCAGCTATGAGAATGATGAGGTAACAATAAGATAATATTAATACCTTCAGCAAACCTAGATGGGCTCTTCTCAAATGGGCTGGTGTTGGAAGAAGACAAAAATGTTGAATGAAATTTCCATATTCAATTTACCAATGAAGGATTCTATAATGGCCAGATTGTTTTGGCTTACATGTTAGGTCCCAAGTTTGGAGACCTCAGAGAAAAATTGGTGGGGCATTCAGAATTACCTCCTCAAAATTTACTGTTGGAAGTTCAGTGTTGGGTCAGTATAAGCTGTTCAGGAAACCACAGAGACGGCCAGAATTGAGTCAGAGCTTGTCCTGAGATTGGGTTAGATCGTAAGTTGATTCAACCAACATTACTTGAACTTCTGTATGCTTGCCTTTTACAAGTATGATCTCATTTATCCTCATGTAACACATTGAGATAAGTATTAGTATCTCCATTTTGCAACTGAGGAAGCTGAGACTCAGAAGCATCTGGCCCAAACCATAAGGGTGAGTATGTGATAGAGCTGTGAATTGAACTGAAGCCTGACTCTGCTTCGAAGCCCCTGCCCTTGGCACTACAGAACACTTTTTAAAAGAGAAGATATCATCCATCATTCATTCTGTGAGAGACCGGCTTTTGTCATCATTAAACAAGGATATACAATTGTTGTGCCTGCTAGTTTCTTGTTGTAAAGATTCGTGGAGGTATTAATATCATATTTCCCATTAGGTGCCAGTTTATTAGGACCTAATTAGGTATATATTTCCCATTAGTTATCAGTATTTTAAAACATTTTACCAATGAGCATAGGACTTTACCTTTTTTGATCTTAATATCATTGGCATAAATACCTTAATAACAATATTCCAGCTTTCAAAAATATTCCTTTCAATATGACAATGGTTCACTTCTTCTCTTGAGGACTATGTCTCATCCATAAATCCCTCTATAACTTCCATTATTTCAGGTATCAGAATAACAATGACTGGAAACCCTTCTATTTTGCCACAGGGGCATGTGGATACATAGTTATAGTGGGTTGAATGGTATCCCCCCAAAATTCATGTTTCACCCAGAAACTCAGAATGTGACCTTGTTTGGAAGTAGGATCTTTGCAGATGCAATTAGTTAAGATGAAGTAATACTGGAGTAGGGTAGGTCCTAAATTCAATAACGGGTATCCTTATAAGAAGAGGATAGGATACATACAGGCACACAGAGAAGTCGTCCAGGTGAAGATGGAGGCGGAGTTTGGGGTGATGCAACTTCAAGCCAACGAATGCCAAGGATTGCCAAGAGCCACCAGAAAGGGAATTGTGGTCCTGCCAACACATTGATTTTGGACTTCTAGCCCCCAGAACTGGGATAGAATAAATTTGTGTTGTTTTAAGCCACCAAGTTTGTGCCAATTTGTTATGGTAGCCCCAGGAAACAAATACGGTGGCTTATGCTGGTTTTCCTTTCTACTAGTTTTACATTAGCTGGACACACTTTAGCAATCACCACCATAAGTAAATTACATCTATAGGGAAAGTAATTAGAGTAGAACACCGTTACATTATTCGGTTTTATACGAAGTCTTTTATACACATAGTTCCTGAAGCTGCATTACTAAGTTCTGTATTAAAGGGAAAATGGCTGTGAAGCTATTATGTACCTTTCAATAGTGCACTCAGAGCATTAGGCACGAACAGCTGTCATGACAGAAGAAACTGAAAGCCTGGAAACTGGATTGGTAATATGCTACTGCTGTTGCTAAGTTTCATTTGATTTTAAACTTCCAAAGAATAAGTGATCTGAGTCATGGTAAGGTGTCAATTCTTGTGTTACATCTACAAGCCTAGAGCAGAGAAAAAAAAAATAGAATATCCAGCTTTTAACCCCAGTAGAGCACCAGGAAAATAAATGACAAAATCTGAAAATACCTTCAAATCTGAAGCAAATTTAACTGAATGTATATGTGTATGTTTTGTGTTTTCTGCTATGTTAGCGGGTGGGAAAGAGTTGCTAAGAGAGAGTTGTCAAAAGAAAGAAGTAAGAAATAGGCTTGATTCTATCCGATGAAAGCCTGGGCCTCCAGGGATCCACAGTGGACCAAAAACAAACAAACAAACAAACAAACAAAACCCCCTCAAATCTTAAGGCTGTCTTCCCGTGGCTATAGGATATACTCCCTTACCAGTTAGAGTACAACTCAGGTAAAGAAAATTTAGAAAGATCCAGATGAGCGATTGAGCCCCATTGGGCAGAACAGAGTTAATATAGCAGCCCTGAGCTGGCTATCCTTCAAAGGTCTGCTTAGGAGGTTGACCCTTGGCTGACGTCTGGGAACTTGGACTTTAGGAGGATTTCCACCATTCTCAGAACTGATAAGGGTGGCTCCTGTGCCTAAACTCTTGGTATATACACCATGATTTATGTTGAACACCTGCTTTCCTTCTGGGAGTCTGGAATTTCGGGTTCATGCTAGGCAGAAGGTGCTATGTGACCAGTCCCCAATAAAAGCCTTGGGAACTGGTTTGCTGGGGGAATTATGTGCATCCTGTGTGACTCTACTGGAAGAGGACTCTTGGAAGCTTGCACCTGGTTTTCCCGGACTTCACTCCATGCTCCTTTTCTCTTTGCTGATTTTGCTTTGTGTTCTTTTGCTGTAATAAATCTTAGCCATGAGTATAATTGTATATTGAGCCCTTTGAGTTCTCCTAATGGATCATTGAACCTGGGGGTGGTGTTGGGGACCCCAAACACATCTGCTCTTCTAAAATATCAGTGGACAGCTCCGCTTCAGTGTTCCCCTTCACTCGGCTTCAGATTCTACAATAACCAACTCAGACTTAGCTGAGAATTTACCCACAATATTTTCTACAGTGAACAGGTCTTATTATTGTAATCAAGGAAGAAAAGGGCAATGTATTTTTATCTCTTTAATTGTGACATCTTTGTACTATTTGTTTATTATGATCTAGTTTTAAAAATGTTGCTTAACTCTAAAAGATTTTATTATGGTAAGAATACTTACATGAAATCTAAAAAGCTTCTACACAGCAAAAGAAACAACAGAGTTAAAGGCAACCTACAGAATGGGAGAAAATATTTGCAAACCTTATATATATTAAGGAGTTAATGTCCAAAATATATAAGGAACTTTTACAACTGAACAGCAAAAAATAAAAAATAAAAAAAAAATAAGATTAAAAAGCGGGCAAAAGATTCAAACAGCCATTTCTGCAAAAAGTCATACAAATGGCCGACAGTGCTTAACATCACTTATTGTCAGTGAAATGCAGATGCAAACCATAATGAGATAGCACCTCCCATCTGTTAGGATGGCTATTTTCAAACAGACTAAAAATAAGTATTAGGATGTGGAGAAATTGGAACCCTTGTGCATCATTAGTGTAAAATGGCGTGGCTACTATGAAAAACAGTGTGGAAGTTCCTCAAAAAAATTAAACATAGAATTACCATATGATTTAGCAATCACACTTCTGGGTATGTATCCAAAATAATTGAAATCAGGATCTAGAAGAGATAATTTGCATTTTCATGTTCCTTGCAGCATTATTCACAATAGCCAAGATGTGGAAACAACCTAAATGTTCATTGACAGATGAATGGATAAATAAAATGTGCTATAAATACACAATGGAATATCATTTAGCCTTAAAAAGAAGGAAGTCCTGGCACATGCAACAACATGTATGAACCTGGAGAACATTATGCTAAGTGAAATACGTAAGTCACAGAAGGACAAATACTGCATGATTCCAATATGTGAGTTATCTGAAATATTCACATTCATAAAAGGAGGGAGTAGAATGGTGGTTGCCAGGGGCTAGGGGGAGGAGGAAATGGGAGTTACTGTTCAGCAGGTATAAAGTTTAAGTTATGGAAGATGAACCAGTAAGTTCTAGCGATCTGCTGTACAATAAGTTTTATTTTGAATGTTTATTTAGGTTTTTCATTTCCTGATCTGATTTTATTTTTCCTTCCTTTGGTGGGTGAGACCAAGGACCAACATGTAAGGGTACTTTTTAAAATTTCGGATTTAAAATATTTATTTGCAGACATGAGAATATTGCTTGTTTTCCTTTCATTCCTGTATACATCCAGCTTGTTGCTGCCTTAGGCTTTTGCACCAGCAGTTCTTTCTGTCTGTGATGCTCTTCCCACAGCTTTGCATGCTTGGCTCCGTCTTTTCATTGAGTTCTCAACTTAACTGTCACCTCTTCAGAGAGGCCTTCCTTGACCACCCAATCTAAGGCAGCCCCCACCCCACCAACAAATCACCCTGCCTTAGCTTCATTGTAGCACTTACTTCAATCTACTCTTCTCTTTATGCTTTATTTATTTGTTTAGTAAAAGCCTCCTAGCCCCAGAATGTAATTTCCACTCCAAAAAGAATCTTGTTTGACTTGATCAGCATTTTATTCTCAGTGCTAAAACAATATCTGGAAGAAAAATTAGGCATTCAATATCTATTTTTGAATAAATGAATAATTAAATAATTGAAACAAATAAGTGACACTTTGGAAACTGCACTTCACAGCTTTCAAGAGACTGGCCCAGTTTTCCTTCTTTTTTTTTTTTTTCATTTCTGTTGCTACATTCACTGTATACTCCCTCAGATTCTTCCTTCACCAACACGCAGGCACTTTTTATTTGACCAGGCCCCCAAAGAAGCCAGGCAGGCAGATGGAGAAGCAACACCATCAATCAGTGCCAGGTGTGCCCTATTCTCTTGATTTGAAAGGGCCAGCACTGCATTTAAACATCATCCAACCCTTTTGCATCTTAAATAGTTAAACTTCTACAAAAGGCAAAAGACGCAAACGTCATCCAATTCCTCTGCATCTCAAAAAGTTAAGCTTTTACCAAAAGCAAAGGAGGCAATTGCTATCCTGTGCATATTGACAGGGGAGATGTCATTAAGATTCACTTCCTTGCTTCTCCTGTTCAATTTCTTCTGTGGAAGGCAGTGGACTTCTCTTGTCTTCTTCAATTTAGGTTTATTGAGTTTCTGAGTCTCAGCATATCTTGTTTGTCAGATATTTTGGCAGATTAAGCAGTAATGAGGTACACAGAAGAAAGTCAGATTTCTTTCTAACATCAGCTACCCCCATTTTCTGACATCCCCCATCTCCCATCCCAGCCTCTTCTGATATTGTACTGTCCTTATTTTCCTCATACCCTGAGGATTTCCTCCTGCCCCTTCCTAATTGCACCTGCCCTTAAGGTACAGCCTTGTGCAATTCTCCCACAATGAATCCGTGGAGCTCTTTTTTTTTTTTTTTTAACACTGAGCTTCTATTTCTCCAGCTCACAACTTCACCCAGGGTATTTACTCCAATGGCTTGCAAACATTTGCACTTGGAGGTCCAATCTTTAATGTAATATGTCCAATACCTGATCTATCACCTTCTCTATGAGGCAGAAACTCCTTTCACTTTCCTACTTCTGGCTTTTCCCTTTGTTGATTGTGCTTGGTATCCTTTCACTGTAATAAATCATAGCCATGAGTATGACTATATGCTGAGTCCTGTGAGTCTTCCTAGTGAATCATCAAACCTCAGGATGATCTTCAGGACCTCCTGACAGGCAAGCCAATGCTTTCCATAACTTATTTCCCTGCCCCTCTCATGGGTTGAATAGAAGCAGCATTAGGTGGGTAGTTGGAACAACAAGGCCTTTAAAAAAAAAAAGGATGATTTAAAACCTGACTTAGTCAGTTTCTAAGCTCCATTAACATCTCTGAGCCATGCTTTCCTCTTCTATAAACCTAGGCCCCAATACTACTTACTTTGCCTCGTTTTTACAAAGATTTAGAGATAATGCAAGAGGTGCGTAGTAGACCATACTCCTTTAAGGAGTAGGTATTATTTTCATTCAATCTTTTGGATAAGATGAAACAATCAGAAGGAATTATATGGACCCAATTTGAGGGATCCATATATCCATGTAGCAATAGTACTAATTATATGGACTCAAAAAGTCCCAATCATGTTGGAACTTGTGAGCAGATTCTTTTTCTTAGGATCTACACAGAGCTCCTCTAACCAAGGACTTGCAGTGGGAATTGTGGGTAGAGCAAGCCCAGAAAAGAGCACGTTTATGCTTCTCTTCATCTTTCAACCCATGCTTGGCTGTTTGTTTCTTGCTTTTGGGGTCCTGCCCACTCCCCTGCTTTCTGGGCCCTAACCTCTTTCTGGCTGCCAATCTGCACTGCTCATCGCTTTTTTGGATGCTCAGCTGTTACTCCAACTGAACCCTTTTCCAACCACTAATTCACACATGATTCATTCGCTCTTATTCACCTGATCCTCTATGGAGGTTTCCCCCTGAAACTTCTCTTTTTGATATGTCTCTGGCTTCATCCCTTGATTACCTTGTAATATTTTCTTTTGAATAAAGCATATTTCGCTTTTGTGGAAGCAGAATTATTAGGCAAATATAATCCCAGTCAGTGGCAGCATATTTGAAAGAAAAATTCATTTATGTTCATTTATTCTTTTTGTCCCTAGCATCCAGAGGATAATCCCACTTCTTCTTAATACTGTC
Source organism: Indri indri (assembly GCA_004363605.1). Classification (NCBI taxonomy): domain Eukaryota; kingdom Metazoa; phylum Chordata; class Mammalia; order Primates; family Indriidae; genus Indri; species Indri indri. The sequence continues at coordinate 108,799 of RJWJ010001199.1, forward strand.
ATTGTCCTATCTGAAATAACATAACTAAAAGCTTTAAAGATGAGTTATTTGAAATCTCTTCAGCAAGTCAAATAAGGTGAATTCTTTAGTATATACTAGGGTGGTTGCCATAAAAAGCAGATGGTGTCTGCAAGGAATTACTTTATGGCATATCATTTTCAGGGAGAAAAAAAACCATTAGTCTTCTCTATTGAGGGCAAAACTTTTAACAAAGACATTTGCTCTGGATCTCTCCACCAGACATGATACAGTGGTGAGAGCACTGCATGGGGAGTCAGGTGGCCTGTGTTTCAGCCTTTCATTATCATATAGTGAGTAAGAGCCCTTCCCCACTTCTCCTTTCATCTAATTAGAGGGGAGCTACTAACACACCAATGGAATGTAAGTGGAAGTGATTGTGCCACTTTCTTGCTAAGGTGGCTTTGAAGCAAGTATGCCTTCTCCAGGCTCTCTTCTCCTAGGTCCTGCTTGGATCTCAGAGATCTACCCAGGGTGGCCTTGGAGGCCATATGTCGAAGATGGCAGAGCCACTCTCAGCCAGAGTCCTCGAATGACCACATAACTTAATAATTTGTCCTTCCCTCTTACCAATCAGGAACATCTGTACTATGTTAAGACATTGACATTTGAGATTTTGTGTTGTTATAGTAGCTCGTATGTTTCTAATTAAGTTGTTTCACCTCTTTATGCCAATACATTTAGGTTGTTATAAAGATTAAATGAGTTAGAACAATGCCTGACACATAATAAATGCTCAATAAATGTTAGTTATTGATATTATTACCTACTCTGATATTAACTAGTTAGGAGTCGTCAAACAGGTCAGTTTCCCTGGACCTCCATTTCCTCAACTGTTAAATCCGAGAGTCATACTTGATGATTTCTAAGTTTTCCTAAGTTTGAAATTTTATAATCAGAAGTCTCTTCAAAAAATTGCTGAGAAAAAAATTATCTCAACCCACAGAAAGTGGCCAGAGGATGAGAGAGAGGCATTCAGAACATCAGGAAAAGAGGGAAAGAGGGAAAATAAATAACAGTACAAAGAACAATGAGAGGGAAAACCATTATTTAAAGAGAAGCATGTTTTCTTTTTGAAATTTGTCCATCGGATTCTGAAATAAGCTTTGGAGAGAAAAAAACATTTACAAACCGGGCCGTGTCTGTAAGACTTTCATTCACACCCAAATGAATATCTTGTGTGGTAAGAAAACAAGGGTGTCCTCCCAGAAGTGCAAAGCCTACAATAAAAAAAGAAAAAAAAGTATTTTGTGAAAAAGAACTAAAGTAGGAAACAAAATTATGAAGAATTGGCACCATCTCAACTGAAAAGTCAAAATCTTTAAAGCTCTCCAACCTCTCTGATAGGGAATTCCCAGGCAAAGCAAAATGAGGAATTGAGAGAAGTAGATGAAATTTTGTGCACAAGCAGTAACTTTCCTTCAGGTCCTGAATAAGAGCCCATTTTTTCACCCTCTTGTTCAGGACCTGGCATTAATGAAGCATTGTTCCCTTTTGGGGGCTATGTCTAGTTTTGATTCTTTAAAATTATAAAGATGTCCATCCAGGACAATGAAAAAATAAACTGTAGTGTGAATATGGGATATCATGGATTACAATGGATACTACTCAGTAATAAAAAGGAATGAACTAATAATGCACACGACATGGATGAATCTCACAACATTATGCTGAATGAAAGAAGCTAGACACAAAATAGTAGATACTGTATACTTCCATTTATATGCAGTTCTAGCTTAGGCGAAACTGATTTAGAGTGCAGAAATTAAAATAGTCCTTGCTTCTCAAGAGGGTGATTGACTGGGAAGGAGCATTGGAGGATTTTCTGGGGTAATGGAAATGTTTCCATCTTGATAAATTTGTGGGTTATATGGGTATACGTATTTGTCAACCCTGGTTGAACTTTACAGTTAAGATCTATGTAAGGTATAAAAATTATATCTTAATTTTTAAAAACTTGAAAATAAAGTAAGCATTGATATGGTGGTTTTGAGTCACTAAGAGTCTGCAAACTCAAAGGGTTACCCTACTGTTTTCTTTATCCTTCAATCAAGACAAAGCTAAACACCACTCACATGGTAATCTCGCCACTTGTCAACCCTCTGTGCAATGTGAGGTTATTGCAGATACCTACGCAGATAAGAATGGCTCCTGCCTGCCCTCACAGCATGTTCCATTGGTCTGGGGAGGATAACACACAGAGGAGTCTGCTGCAAGCCACTCTGGGCACAAGCAGAAGCCTTTTATCACATCCTGTAGGCCAAAATCACGGGAGATGATGACATCCAATGAGAACTTTGCTACCTCATTTGAGACAGGTTCAATGGGCAGACATTCTTCAATACATAATTAAAAGCAAATAAGCATCATTACAAGATGGAGATTTGTCCAAGGCATTTTGCAAACATTACTTTTCTTCTGTTTATTGTAATGTGCCTGATTTATCTTTTGGGAAATATGCAAGTCACAATTTGCTAATCCCATTTGTTTCCCATGCAATCATTAATTGCATGATGGATTGGGGTGTGAGGAGTTTCGGACTCTTGAAGGGGGAATTTGACTCAAAATCTCATGAAACACCCCACTGGAGCCTTAACACAATTTGTATATGGACTGTTATTAAATGATATTAGGGAATCACTGTTTTTGTTCGGTGTGATAATGATATAGTAACCATATAGGGAAAAATCCTTATATTTTTAGAAGATGCAAACTGATGTATTTTGGGATAAAATGTCATTATAGCTTTAATTTACTTTCGAATACTTCAACAAAAAATAAATAGATAAATCAAAGATCTTTCTACCTGTTTATTTGAAACTTTCCTGATAAAAGTTAAAATCAGACAAACCTAAACAAAGCAATAGTCCTCATTTGTGTTACTGTATAAAATGACATAATTATAGTCTTCCTATTTTATACTTAAAATGTTCCCTTAAATATGCCCAGACCAATTTTTTTTAAGAGACAAGGTCTTGCTCTGTCATCCGGGCTGGAGTGCAGTGGCACGATCATAGATCAATGCAACCTTGAACTCCAGGGCTTAAGCAATCCTCCTGCCTCACCCTCACAAGTAGCTGGGACTACAGATATGCACCACGATGCCTAGCTAATTTTTTTCAATTTTTTTTTTTTTGTAGAGACAAGTATCTCGCTATGTTGCCCAGGCCGGCTCAAACTCCTGGCCTCAAGCAATCCTCCCACATTGGCCTCTAAAAGTGCTAGGATTACAGGCATGAGCCACTGCACCTGGCCAGTTTTTAACTAGAAGCCACCATATTCTGACCCTAGCAATGACTATTCACAGAGCATGATCATGTGCTGGCACCTTATAAATATTCTTCCACTGGATTCCTCACTCTGGCAAAGTACACAGTAGATATCATTATAAGAATTTTATAGACGGGTTGTGGGAGTTAGAATCTTAAAAATTGTGTAAGATTGTTTTGAAGTCTCTATAGCCCTAGGCCTTGCCATAGGGGAGCCAGCCCCAGAGCCAATTCGCATTGTGATCTACACAGACAGAGCAATATAGTGGAACGGGACCCAGTCTTCTTCATCTGGAAAATAAAACAGTTTGCCTAGAGTCATAACATCCCTTGCAGATCTGAAATGCTAGGTCCCAGGTAGAATCAGAGAATATGCAACACCCAAACAGCTACTTGCTATGGGTCCTGTAATGAAGAGTCTGACTCCGTTTTTGATTTTTGACTGCTGACAGCTGTCAAACCCCACTCTCCCCCTTCCCCTCCTGCCCTACATCTGAACCAGCTAGAAAGTGCAGGTGCTCCCTCCTTTGGCACAAGCAGGAGATTCAACTCACACAAGCCCCAGCCCGTGCAAGCGAATGCTCACATCAGCCCCATCCCCAAACTACAATAAACCCCCAACCCACTATCATTGATCTCTCAAGCTATTTTCAGACCAGCTTGGGAACCAGCCCTACTCTCTCCAAAAAGCCGCATATGTGCTAATAAATCTTTTCATAGTTTTATGTTGCATGTGTGGTATTCTCACTGTTAACCATCAAACGAAATTTTAGGTGGATGGCACATCTCATCTTTGTGGAGTGACCACAACAGTTCCTGGCCTCACTGCCTGGTTCTGAAATGTATTTATTCATTCTAAAAATATGTGCCTGGTGCTGTTCTAGGCAGTGGGGAAAGCATTGTAAACAAAAAGATACAAGTCCCTGCCTACATGGAACTTACATTCTAGTGGGGAGAGACAGATTATAAATGGAATAAGTAAATTAAATATATTGTATGTTTGATGCCGATAAGTGCTATAAGAAATATAGAGCCAGGACAGGGAATAGGGTATATAAAGGACAGAAATTGTCATTTTAAGTAGCATGGTCAAGGAAGCCACATTGATTGCAGGGCATTTGAGTAAAGACCTGAAGAAGACGGATGAGTGAGCCATGGAAAACATACAAGATGGCGGGAAGAGCATGTGCAAAGGTCCTGTGTAAGGGTCACGACTGGTGGGTTCAAAAACAGCAAGAAGGTTGGTGAGGAAGGTGCAGAGTGTGTGAGGAGGGGAGTAGCAGGAGGTGAGGCTGCAGAAGGAAGGTGGGGAGAAGAGAACAACTTTCACTTTTGTCAGAGCAAGATGGGAAACCATTGGAGGGTTGGAGCAGAGCAGTGACATGAATACGCTTATGTTTTAATAGGACATCTGTAGTGGGGCAGAAGCAGGGAGATGAGTCAGGAGACTGTTTCAAAAATCTGGGTGGGAACTAGTGACTTGGACCAGGTGGTAGCAGCTGAAGTGCCGAGAAAGTGGTGCGGTATACGTGGTGCAATATGTATTTTTGATATATATTGAAAGTAGAGCCAGCACTCAGCTGTCAACCTTCTTTCCTACCTCACTGAAAAAATTGCAGCAGAGAACGTCCAGCCTCCACCACCACATTTCCCCACTTGCCAGCATCTGTGCTGATATACTGTGCTTTCCTTCCTGTTAAGCACAGAAGAACTTTCCATGCCCCATGTAATGCCTCCACTCATGCACCACCAGCCATCCCCTCTTGACTACTCAAGCTCATTGCTCTAGAAATTCTTCCCTCTCACCCTTCCATTACCTACATCTTGAACGAGCCAGTCTCCTTTTTTCACTAAAAAACAAATACAAATTTGCTCTTGGCTCTACTTTCCCTGCCAGGTATCCCTTTAATTCTTTGCTCCCCTTTGCTGCAAAACTCTTTGTTCTTTCTTTCTCTCTCTCATTTCCATCAAACTTATTCCTACAAAGGTTTGCCCCCCCACCACCACTGCACCGAAACTCCTCTCACCAAGGTTACCACTGACCTTCACATTGCTACATCCACTGGCCATTTCTCAGTCCTGTTTCTTCTTCATTTAGCAGCATTTAACAAAGTTGATCTCCACTTTCTCCTTGATAAACTTTTTTCACACAGTGTCCAGGACACCACACTTGCTTACTTTCCCATCGATCTTAGTAGTTGCTCCTGCTCAGTCTCCACTGCAGGTTCTTTCTATTTTCCTTGGCCTCTGAATATTGGTGCACCCCAGGGCCAACTTTTGCTTCTCTTCTCTGGATCTACACTCGTTCTCTTTACAATTGTAACCAGTCACGTGGCCTTAAATACCATCTGTATGCTAGTGACTCCCAAATATCTCTAAGTCAGATCTCACTCCCAAACTCCAGATTCATATCTAACTGCCTTTCAACATCTTTGCTTGTATGTCTAATAGACATCTCAAACTCAATACACCTAAGACTGAACTCCCAATCTTCCCTCTTTAACTTGCTCCACCTGCAGCCTTCACATTTGCTCAGGCAGAAACCTTGAAGTCATCCTTGACATCTCTTTCCTACCCAATACATTGGTAATCTTGGCTCTCCCTTCAGAACACATCTGTCCCTCTTACCCCCTCCACTGCTACCACGCTGCTCCCAGCCTCTATATGTGACAGCTACCTATTGACAGGTTTCACTACTTCTCATTTCCATCCCTAGCCCCCACAGTCTATTCTCACGCAGTCAGAGGGATCCTTTCAAAATGCAAGTTAGATCACACTCTCCCTTTGTTCAAAACCCTCCAATGATTCCTCATTCCACTCAGAGTAAAAGCCAAAGTGCCAAGGTGGTACACATGTTTCTTCCTCAGTTCTAGGCACATTCTTCTTCTTGCTGAGAGCACTTATCACCTTCCAACATACTATACCATCTATTTATTTATCATGTCTATTGTTTATTGTCTGTGTACCCCCTAGAATGTAAGCCCCATGAAGGCAGGGATTTTCTCTGTTTTGTTTACTGATGTATCACTCCTGAGCACCTAGAATAAAGGCTGGTGAATAGTAAGTGCTCAATAAATACTTGTTGAGTGAATGAAAGAGGGATTCTGAATCTGGAGAAAGGACCCATTCTTCTCACTTGCAAACAACCCTCATTTTGTTAATAGAAAGAAATTACTACTATCTGTGAAGTGAGCTAATGGAATTTAATGATTCATTTATAAACAGGCAAAGTCAACTAAACAAATATGAATACTGCACCTTCGTGAAGAAAGTATTTATTGTGCACCTACTCTGTGCCTAGCACAGAGATGAGTACTATTGAGGGTTGAGGACTATGGAGGAAGATTCCAAACAAAGTTTAAGATCTCCTGACAGGTCTGATCCAAGACACACTCTTTCTTTGACTAGAAGTCATTTTGCTGTAGCAACTCAGAATTAGTCTATTGCCCTTCCATTTCCCTCTTTATGCTATAAAGAAGATTCACACAGAGCCTGAACTTATGAGATAGAAGTAGGAAGAGGGGTCACAAAAAGTGTTTATGAGTAAGAGTCAAAGACTTGAGCAGTTCGTGAAAGAGAAAAAATGGGGGGATATTGCCTTGGAGAAAATATTGCCTTTGCAAATTTTGTCACTGATCAAAAAGAAGCCTCAGACCCCAGCCCAAAAGCACAGGTCTAGCATTTGCCAGTTTTATCAGGCCTAGATGGCAACACGTGCTTCAGGAGGTGTCAGAGGTTCTGAGAAGCCACCAGGAGCTGCCACTGCTGTGGCAAAGAGGACAGAGGGATGGGTCTCCACTTTCCACCCTTCATCCAGAGAAGCTTGCTTTTACCTGTTTCATTTATGCTTTCACATCAGCTATTTTTGAACAAAGGGTTTCTTGTGTTAATTTCTTAATTTCTGTTTGGGAAAATAAAAGTAAATCTTATTTTGCTCTTTCTTTGCCTCACAGATCCCTGCAGGCTTTGGAAGAAAGAGTATGAATAGAATTCATTCACTGGCAAGATGAGGGATCTGAGGGCTCTTGCTGGTAGAACTAAGGCAGTCATTAACCTCTCTGTGCTTGGCTTTTATACCTGCAGAATAGAATCACAATTTGTATACTGGCATTTTTGTAAAGATGATGAATTTGAAACAGCTATTAAAGCACCAGCTTCTACTTCACCTTGAAAGTGAAATACCAATGTTAAATAATGAAAAGAACCATCTCTTAGAATGCTTTGTACATTTTTCTATTAGCTAGTGCATTTACCAAGATTAATAAATTCATCTGCCTCTCGGCTCAATTAATTTGCAATAAAAGAATATAATCATCAGCAGACACACAGGAGAATTGTCTGGCTTGCCAGACAGGCATACGCAAAGAGTCGATGGGGAATGAATGATCTACAACTACACGCAGCGACATCGATACATCTCACGAACGTAATGCTGAGGGAAAGAAGCCAGACACAAAAGAACACATGCTGAATGATTCTGTTTATATAAAGTTCAAAAATAGGTAAAACTAATCTGTGATGTTAGAAGCCAGGGTAATAGTTACCCTTGGGTGGGGGGAATAGCGACTGGAAGGAAATACAAGGGCGGGGGTGGGGTTCGGGTGCTATTAACATTCTGTGTCTCTATCTGGGTGTTAGTTACAATGGTGTGTTCACTGTAAGAATTCGAATTCATCAACTATATACACTTAGTGATTTGTGCATTTTTCTGTAGATGTGTTATACTTTACAAACATGTTACATAAACAATTAATATGGTTTAAGTTGGGTGGAGAATTTTATTCTGTCTCATGAGATAAGTAGAAATATGGCTGTATCTCTGAACCTCAAATTTGCAATGGACTCCTCAAGGACTGTGCTGTGAGGATCACCCCATCCCAGGAGCTGGCAAAAGTCTGGGGCAGTAACAGTTATAATTACATCTTATTTTCATTCTAAACACCAAGGTAACAAGTGGTACCTGTTGAAAAATTGTACCAAAGAACAACTATTAAGATGCACATACGCATGATAGAAATGCTCTGCCATGATTTTTATTGGGATTTACTGTTTCTATAAGCATTTAAGGCAGCTACTCACTTTGACTAATTCTCCTACTGTTGAGTTTGGCAGGATGCCATATGTAATTAGAGCCATACGTAACTTATTCAGGATAATGACAAATACTCTGTCAGCTATAAGTTTTAACAGTTATATGCTCCTTTCTTCATGTATTTTTTGTTATGGTTTGCCATTTTGTGCAGATTTCAGAGGATTTCTTTATATACAACCATCATTTAACCAAAAACACTTATTATTATGAGTAGAAACAATTTTACAAGAATCAAACATGAGTATTACATGCCTGAATTAAATTAGATATTTAAAAATATACATTTAATAATAGCTTCCAATCCTGAGTCTGCTGTTTATTAGCTATGTGTCTGCGAGCCATTTGCTGAAATTATTTCAGCCTGTTTTCCTTAAGGGTCTTGCCCTCAGAGAGTTGTCATGAGGATTAAGTGAGATAATACATCCAATTAATGTAGAGCACTTGGCACTGGGTCTGCATCCAAAAACTTATTAAATCCACACTCTTGTTTTTATTAACTGCTTAACTACCACATTATTGGTGAAACTGATCACTTATTCAGAAATATTTTTATACCATACATAACATTTGAACAGGGAAAAGTGGTAGAAGCACCACCAACGAAGAAAAATTCATGTTAAAAAACTTAAAATTGAGCAATTTCTATATATTAATCAATTTTTTGGTGACTTCAAAAAAGATAACCTCTCTTAAGTACTAATGGTAAAGATAAAAAAAAAAAAGATAAAATTCTGCCCAACTCATGGAAGGCTAGTGTTAGAAGGGAACAGAATTTGAGAATTACTGACTAGCATATTCCTTTTTTTCCCTACTATCTGTCATATGACAATGTGATCTCTTATAGGAGCCAGCTTTAAAGAGCAAAATGTTCTCATCTGTTTTCTTCCAAGGACGTTAAATGTTAGATGATACCTTATGTATTTCCCTTCTTCCTCCTTCCTTCTCTCAAAAGGCAAGGGGAGCGCATTAGTAAGAATAGTGGACTTGAGATCTGAATCCTGGTGCCATTTGTATTAATTGAATGAACTCAGCAAGTCATTTAATTCCTCCGAACTTCATTTTTGCTATCTATTTGATGAACTTCATTATTGATCATTACAAAACAAAAATCACATGCAGCAGTTATTTGTTTCTAAGCCCTAGAAAGAGCTGATGCCTGTAAGGTAGGATGAGATATTTGAAGAATCAACCAATGTGTTTTTGTTTGTGGTACTTCCTCCTCAACCCTGTCCGATTGCTCATTTGGGCAGTCATATTATCGATTCATGTGAGGTCTGATAGAGCAGAAATGCAGAGACAGAGAAAAGAGGCAATTTGTGGCTTAAGAGTTTCAGAATAGACTTTTTGAAACTCATTGCAGAGATAATAGCTTGAGAAAAAAAGAAAATTTGAATTTTAATAGCCTAGGATTGTAGGCACAAACAATAGATTTGGAAGAGTACATAGATAGTCAGAGCCAGTTTTTCCTCCTGCTTTACTGCCTGGCCTCCAATACCGGGAACTGAAAGGGGAAGAGGAGGAGCGAGAGAGAAGCAGGAACAGAAATTGAAATCAATGGACCTTTGGCACTGTACCCTGCTGTATGCCTCTCACCCCAGGCCAACTTCCGAAGGGCAAGGACCATGATAGAAATCTCAGACGATCTTGGGGAACCCCAGAGCTGAGAACATCTGTGTCTTGCTTTCAAGACAGATCTCTAGGAGGCAGTAAATGTTATAGAGCTCCCTGGCACCCAGCATGAGGAAAAAAGCAACAGGGATGGCTTTGCAGTATCTCTGTGCCCAGTGGGGCTTGGCAAGCTGCCAAGAGGTTGACCAAACCAAGAGATAGCTCAGGTCTTACGATCAGAGTGATGCAAACCCCACAGTAAATGGGAGACAGCCAAGATCCAATGGGAATACAGAAGTCCCAGCAGACTCCAACATGGACACTTGATGATGATGTCCTGATGACAAAGGACCACATCCCCATAGCCCTACATGCTTTGACATTCAGATACCCTCCAGGATTTAGCCATGTCTGTAGGGAAAGGGAGCGGAGACCTGCAATTGACAAAGTAAACCCTAGAACAACTGAGGATTGCCTAATGTTGCAGAGATTAAATTTCCAGCAGAACTGGGACACAAGAAAAAGTTCTTTACATGTCAGAAAAATAGACACATTTCTTTCCCCTATGAGTTTGAAGCCTGAGAATTTATGCCCACCTACATTTTGTCCCGAACATGAAGAGCTACGTGGGACTTCTACTCAATTCCTCACGGAATTTCTATGGATGAAGTTAATTGTTTGGCTTGCAGCTTTTATGAGCACTGGAAAGATCATCACAGGCTTGCACTGCTATTCTCAGTAAAAGTGTTTGCTTTACATGCTTGCTCAAGAAGCAGACAAATCCCCCCACTGGGTTACCTCTCCCAAGTCCTCACACTTGAGCCCACTCTTCAACACAAGTGTGAGTTTGTCGGTGAACTCACCTGTTTCTGTAGACAACCTTGTTCGAGTACTTCTTTTCTCAAAAATCATGCCTAAGGACTTCCCTTGCAATAAAGGCAAATACTGTAAATTGAAGACAAGAATACAATTAAAGTGCAAAATATATTTTATATCTAATACCAAGGATTATGTTTTAAAACTTATTCTTTATATTATTCAAAAATCATCACTTATTCCAAATAAGTGTTCAAAATATTGTTTAAAAAGTGAATCGAAAGTGCTTTTTTCTTATGTTCCATACAGATATGGGAAAAGAACAGTAACTCCACAGCTTGTTGACATGTAATTAGAAAGTGGTATTAATTGTTCGGTGTTCAACCTATGCACTTGTTCCAAAGTATATTAATATTTCATACTGGAACCATCTTCTTACTTAACTCCATTGAAATCTTCATTCAGTTTCCAATGATCTTGAAGATGTTTGGTTCAGAGGTGTTTTCTCAGCTGGGATCATGCTACTCTGTTACAACATGGGACGCTAATACTGCTACTTAGGTAGATGATAAAAGCCCCAGAGTTTTAGCTACATGTTCATCATGCGTCCTCATGGGAGTACAAAGGCTTTGTTTCTGCAAGTCATTTGAAAACAATCTGGAGAGTTTGGGTGTGGGGTGGGGCTCTTTCTTCTTCCTCCCCAAATAGATGGACATTCTGATAGAATGAGTTCTGGAACAAATATTAATAGATCCCTGCCAGCTAACCTTCCTCATACACAAAATGTGAAGAACAGAGGCCTGGGTATGGGGAGACCTTTTTTCTCGACATTTTGGTTGTTTTATAAGAACATCAACCCATAGCAGTTGGGGTTACTTCTGTCCTCAGTCTGTTCCTAGGAACTTGGAGAGCTAGCCAACTAGATAAGAAAATCAAGATCATGTCAAACTTTCTCAACCTGAAACCAACTCTTTTAAAAACCTTTTTTGAACAAGCTTGGAATATGAAAAGGCTTTCACAATTAAGCAGTCTAAATGAAGCTACTGCATTAATTAAGCGTGTTTCAAACATAAATTGCTCAAAATGCAGAATAATGCTTACAGCTAACAACCATATCTCATCTCTTCCCCTACTTGGCTACCATTTAATTGTTTCTTTGCTATTCTAAATGCTTTTTTAAACACTGTCGCATCATTGTGAATTTGTTGACATTATCCTATGATAAAATATCTGATATGCATCCAGAATTGAAATTTGTTCCTAGAAAAAAATATCATCCCTATTTTTAATTTGATAGAAAATATACAGAGAAAAGAAAGGAGCTATAAAAAGAAAATCTTTCTGGATAAATGATTCCTTAGGTTCTGATCCAGTTAACAATGAATTTCAGCATTCCAAGTAAAAGAAGTACAATGACTTGTCATTGAATAACTGATTTTTATGCTTTTTTGTATGCCTGTACACTCAGCAATAATCAATTACCTTGACTGTGTGATTTCATTACTTAGCTACTGTTTAGGAATTTTAATGTGTTTTCTTTTTTGCTCTTTCTTTGGGAAGGCTGCCTTTGAACAGGCTGATTGGTAGTAATGGAAGGTAAAAATAAAATGTTACATACCTCTCCTTTCTGTTTTATCCTAAATTTCAGATCTGCTGATAGCCATAGCATGTATTTAATTTCTTCTCCTGTAAAGTTCTTGAGAGTGAGTAGGTCACGACCCTTCAGCTGTACTTTATTTTGTAGTGGTTGTCCACACCTACAAAAAGAAAAAAGAGAGGGAGAAATGAGTATTTAGAAAAAAAAACATGCACTACAGTGATTCTTTGTTTTATTTTTAAACAAAACATAGCAAATCACATGTAGCCTCATGTGTCTCTGCAAAGTGTTAATGCATTGAAATAGATACAGCAGTGGTTTGCATTTTAGATACTGAGTATTTTGTATGTTTGAGAGAAAAGGATAATTTTTGGAAAGAGATCGGATTCTTGTTTGCTTGAAATAGCCATATGTGTGGCTTTTCAACTTACCAGTCATGCAACCTCAGGCAAATTACTTAACCTCTCTCTGCACCTAGGTTTCTCACCTAGATAATGAGTATGATAATCTTACAGGGTTGTTGTGAGGAAGAAATAATTTAATATATACATGTAAAGCAGACAGTATCTAGCACATAAGAAGCATTTGATAAATTTTAGCTATTATTATTGAAATCATTAGACTGTACAAGCAGAATTTGTAATGCACAATAGAAGACAATTTCATTTTTCCTCCTACTATCCTTCAAATCTGTTTTTGGAGCCTTGTTCTTTTTGTCCCTGGATGAAGATACAATTGGCCCTGTAACTTTTCTAGTAACTTTCAGAAAAACGAAAAAAAAAAAAAAAACGCTCTGTGCTTATTTTACTACCTCAAAGAATCTCAGTGAAATAATGTGTAATAACAGTATTAATATTAGTAACGATTTTTTTTTACAAAACCTTAAGACATTTACTACAAGTTAACACCTTTTCCCTTCTAGCTTATGCCTGATTCAAGCTGGCTCCTCTACAGGGGAAGTGGGACCATGAGCTGTTTCCTCTATGTCCTTGCCTTCGGTTGCTCTAAGTGAAGCCAAGGGAAGGTGAGAAGTTAAGACACAGTGAAAATCTGGTTCTGTTCCAGCAATACAGCGTTGGTGTGGGTATTTGAGGCTCTTTCTCTTGTGGGATGCTTTTGGCAGTCCTTTGGAGAACCCCCTGATCACTAGGAATCTCTTACAGCAGTCCTTGATGCAGACGATTATAATACGTTTCCTCTGGCATCCAAGAGAACACATCCAGCCTCTTTTTGCTGAGGTTTCCCCACCTCTCCAGGAAGTCATGATCTGAAACACTACCATGCTAGTTCTCTTTCTCATTCTATACTGGTTCATGGGAAGCTCTCCATGTTCTTTGCCCTAGCAAGAGTCAGGTCCGTCCCAGTATAGATGCCTCTCTTATTCTGCCATCACAACAACTAGCTAACCAGTCCCTCATACTTTAGATTTCTCAGATATAGGCCTGACATCAGTTTACCGTGTACCCAAGCTCTCCTATTGAAGATATTAGCCCCAGTGGATCCATTTCTCTAGGCTTGGAGTGAGAAATGAGTATCCCCTTCATGGGGAGGGGCCACATCATACACAATTGAAACACTCTCCAAAAATCCTCTTCTAATCCCCAACCCTGCGCTTGGTTTCCGCAACACATTTTATAAGCTGGAAGTGGAAACCAAGGGGCTTGCAAAACTGATTCTTGCTTATCTGCTTTGCAAGTCCATTTTTAGTGGTCTAGCATCTCATTTGAGAATGAGGGAATGGTCAGTACCTATTGCGCTTAGGCAGAAACCAAGACAGAAAAAGACCTATTTTAACATTCTATTACATTGTGATGACAGTAATTATTATTTGGGGTAATCAGTCTATAAAATGGACACCATTTATTCTTTCATTATTCCCAGTGTTATCTGTATTCAACAATAATTAGTACTGTCTACCATTAGAAATTATAAATAACCAAAGGCAAATTGTGGTTCACAGGTACTAAACATTAATTTTACTAGGAGTAAAATAACTGCCACAAATTCTAACCTCTTAACTTCAGGCATGAATTCTAACCTTAAGGAGAGAGCTACTTGGAATGAAGAGTAAATCCTCTGCTGGGATTTATGTGGGCCTTTTGGCAATGATGACAATATCATAGGTAGAAAAATCACAAATTCACTCAATTTGTTGTTTCTACTGTATGATGTCAAACAACTTACAAATGAACATTTCACTAAATATCTAACTTTATGGCAGAGTTGGTTGGTTCATTTAATGCTCAGTAGGTGAATAGATGTTTTCAGTAGACATTTTGTGAGATCGAGCCCTTCAGAGATTCTATTAATAGTTAGCAAGGAAGAGAATCTCTACAAGGATTGAGAGTTTGTGAGTTGGTGGGCTAATTGGTTGATTGATTTAATGTAAGACATTAATGGCATATTCACCTACTAATAGAAATTACTGTTTTTATCTTATATGTAGAACAAAATTTGGGTAAACACTCCCATTTCAAAGATGTCTTCAACTTTTAAAAATATGTGAATCATAGGCTCTCCAAATGGAAATTTCATTAAAGCAATGGTTTTAATGAAACCCATTTTCATTAAAAATGAAAAAATTTTCAATTTTTTTTATTACATACCCCTAACAGTAAAAAATTCTGAACATGGATCCATAATGTACATTTACTTATTTATAATATATGTGCTACTATATGCATTATGTACAGATTATGTATATAACAAAACATATACGAAAATAAAAATTAAAAAATTTAGACTAAAAAGAACTAAATATTTAAAAAATAAGTTTGTAAATATACAAAAAACCTTTTGCAGGCTAAAGAAGTTTCTACAGCCCTTCATGTTCTTCCTTCTGCAAGAACCCTAGTAAAAAGCTTGCAAAACTGTGTCTAAGTTCTCCAACTTAGTAGTCACTCATTGATAACTTTGGAGGCATGGTATTTAGGCAGGAAATTTGTATTCACATGTGAATTTTGGTTATGTATTTCATTCTATCGCTAATATTAATTAGTGATAATATTAAGCAACACCTGGAATATACAAGTACTGATACTGTTGAGAAGTAAACACTTTGACTGATATTCATGCATTTTTCCGGGTCAACTAGAGCGTTCTTCTGTGGATTATAAAACAGGTTTTGCATATCTAACCTAAAATGGAGGCATGGCAGCTTAATCTTTCCCAATTCACATGTAGGGCAGCTTTGAAATGTTTTTTCTTCTGGAATAAGAGCCAAACAACATAAAATTACAGAAGATAAACTCTCTTGACTCCACGTCTTAAAATAACACATTAATATTCAATGGCTTAAGACTCCCTCTAATATTATTTTAAAAGGGGAAAAATGCTTTCCTGGAAACCCCACTCCCTCTGTTTCAAGGAATTTGGGAAACACCACTATGGTTGTTGAACTCATATCCATCAACAACAGGAAAAACAACTCATGAGCTAATTTTGAGGCCTTATTTTTTGCCTAGAGCTCAAGCTCAGACTCCTGGTCTTCTTGGAGCCCACAAAAGCCGAGCCTCCAAACTGCTGTATTTCAGGGATTCAATATGTTCCCCCATCCTCAGCCTCTGCAGGCTTTTGTTATATCCTCTCTCTCCTGAATGTTCACAGGACTGCAGGCTTTATTCAAGAGAATATCACAGATCTTATCATTGTGTTGTTCTTCTTGAATCTCAGGGAAACAGAATTGGAAATGAAAAAAATAAGAAAAATGTTCAAGGAACTAAACTTTTCTCCCCAATTTCCATGAAAGGAAACAGGAAAAGGAGGACCCATGACACCTTTTGCTACTTCAAAAGCTCCAACTTCCAGTTCTTATCACCCCCAGTGGAAGACAGATTGGGGGAAAGTAAAAGGTCTCTAAGAATTTCTCAATTTTGTCCTTATACACTTCAAGAAGTTTCTAAATTGGAGGTGGGATTAAGCTTGTGTTTCGGTTTAGGATTCATGTCCTGCTGTTGAGATTGCATTGTGAGATGTTTCTGTTTCCATTTCTCCACTGACAAGATTTGAGTATAAAGATAGAAAGAATACACAAACGTGCTACTTGAATCTTCCCTTTTTGTCAAGAACCTTTGATTTCCAAATTTATATAGAACAGAAACTTTATTTCAAGTTTTTTTCCTTAGACCGCGAGTGATCAGAAGAATTTCTTTTTTATGACTCTAGACTTTCCATGGCAGGTGCTGGTAATGTTGCCCTCACTCTTGTTGCTCTGGGATTGCACCTCCCACAAACGTTAGCAGATGAGCTTCCCCGCCTCAGTTTCCTTGTGTCCCTTTGTGTTTTTGTTTGTTTGTTCGTTTTGCAGTAAGGACACTTAACATGACATCTACTCTGCTCAGAAATTTTGAAGCACACAATACCGTACTGTTAACTATAGGCACTATGTTGTACAGCAGATCTCTAGAACTTATTCGTATATTAACAGAATAACTGAAAGTTTATATCCACTTAACAACTCCCAATTTCCCCCACCCCCTAGCCCCTGACAACCATTATTGTATTCTCTGATTACATGAGTTTGACTATTTTAGATACATTATAAAAATGAAGTCATGTAGTATTTGTCCTTCTGTGGCTTATTTCATTTAGCATAATGCCCTCCAAAGCTATTCCCCCCCCCTGAAAAAATACAGGCAATTCTGGCTTTGCATGGTCGTGTGGGACTATAAATAACCATTAAATCCGATACTGTGCAAAGCAACCTTAATAATTACTGGGAAAAAAATCACAATTGTTCTGTGACTTTTAAAAAGTTTTGTCGAAACATTAAAAACTCTCTTATTGTCAGTTATAAATGTGTAGTGAAGTGAAAAAAACAGTAAAACTGATATATCTTTAGTATGCTGTAATTTAAAACATTAGAAACATTGAGAAGGACAGTGCTTTATTTCTTTGTAAAAACTCTATCAGTAGCAGTTTGAACAGTGCTTGCCTTCTCATCATATAACTTATCGGATAGAACAAATATTTTTTTTCTATGCTTTGGTGGATTGTCATACTCATTTCTAAGTTTCGATCAACTTCCAACATTTATCCTTTGCACTTTCAGCGTTGTGTACTATCCCTGAGAGTTCCTTTAATGCAAAGCGTTTTGCCGGTGTCACTTCCTCTGGGACAGCTTTATCCTTTTTGTTGCAACAACTTTCTGCATTTTTGTCAATAACTTTGTCTTCACTAAGTTCCTCTGGCTGTATGTCTAGAACACCTCAAACAGCAGCAGGGTAACAACCCACAGTCAGCTGTTTCTTCTATAACTTCACTTAGATCCGATTCAAATTGAACTTCCAGTGTTAGAACTTTTTATTTCTGTGCTGCACTTTTGTGTCTGTTGGGAATCCCCTCTTTCGATTGTCCATTTTTATAACATGCCTATGGGTCTATCACTGGGAGCAAAGGAGGTAGACTATATACTCTTTGCTGTCTGTACATGAGCTGAATGACAGATACAGTGATCAATCATAATGAAACTTTGAAAGAAGTGATATGACTGGTCACTGATCGTGTGTCATTTGCATAGTGGTTCGTGGACTGAAGGGTTAGCAATGACATTTTTATTTTATGCAATTATTCACAATTAGAATGTCATGGTGACTGAAATTTGAACTGTGTTCTTGGAGGACTGGTGTTATTAACGAAACTGTGGTAATTAAAATACATGCATATCGGGATCATGCAAAGGAAGGGCTGCCTGTACTCCAAATGCTTTCCCATCGCAGGACTCTGATATACCATTCCCTCTGTCCAGCACACTCTCCCCTCAGCTCTCAAGGCTGGCTCCTTCTCATCCTTAGGCTGGGGGCTTAAATACCACCTCCTATAAGACTCCTCCCACGACTTTGCTGCCTGAGTAGATACCAGCTCCTATGAGGCTCTTCCCCTGACTCTGCTGCCTGAGTAGTCTTCACTTTACCTTCATTTTGTTCGTAACACTTACCACAATTTTTGATATATACTTGTGTATCTGTTTACTGCTTCCTTTTTATCTTCTCATTGGATTATATAATCCACAATGTCAGGGACTGTGCCAGTTTTATTCGCTAATATATACCCAGTGCTTATTTCAGTGTTTGGGATATAGCAGGCATTCAATAAATATTTCTTAAGTAAATGAATGAATGAATGATAGTCTCCAGGGCAGAAGTAAATCAGTTTGTGTAAGAAATTCAGCAGACTTCTGGAACTGAATTTGAAGAGATTTGTTGTCATGGATCTTCAATGTCCTGACCAAATTCTGATGACAAGAAAAGACACACCCCCACCAAATAGAATTAATGTTAGGGCCAGAGCAAGTATGGGCTGTAGCCCAGGCTGAACACAAGGCCTAAGAGTCATGGAGGATAATTGATTGTGGCCTAGTTTGTTGCTAAAGCTGAAATCCCCCAGGGCCCAACCACTCTGGCACAGTATTTGCACTACTAGGAACAACGATCAGACATCAGTACATGAAACAAGAGCATAATAACCTTGGGTCTTAAGCATAACACTGTGGATCAAGGGCCAAACCCTGGAAAACTGGTGAGACCTGATGGTGCCGGTGTTTGCCCATAGCACCCCAAGGGCTGGAACAGAAGTACAGAAATAGTGAATGATACTGATACTCCGGTTCCCTCTCTCCACAAACCCCTTTCGGACAGAATAATTCCCCAGGGTTCTTGGGACAAAAAGGGTAAAAAGGTAGATACTGCACATATGATCATACCAGCATGTGAGGGCTTGAGTGATTAACCAGAAATTTTTTTTAAAAAATTGTGCGTCAACTGGTGAAGGAGGTCATGCTGTTTATACCACTGAAAAATCATTAGAGTAGTCACCACCTTTCTCAATTCTATCCAGGAGGTGGGGCAGGAAAAGTTTGCTTGGGAAAAAGAGCTGTTTTTCATAGATATCAAGAACCAACCAGGAAAATTTATCACTGGAAGGAAAGCAAACACAATGGTCCCAGTTTAAATTCCTATCCTGTTTACTATCTCCTGATAGACCTACCCTTGGCTCCAAAATGCAGCTGCCACTCCTCTTTCCTAAGCTACATTAAAAAATAGAGAAAAGTAGAAGAGCTCCACAATTGTGCCGCATTGAAAAGCCTCTGACACAGGCCTCCTTTTTTTCTGGTCTGCATCAAGAATTTTCTTGCTTTTTGATGATAAACCCACACTTGAATTAACCAGGTAAAACCACTGGCATAAATGGTTATTAAGTTCCCCTAGAGACCCCATGCCTCAATTGGAGGCAGCCTACTCTGGTTCATGAGCACCAGAACCAGGTCCAAATCACTATTTTAGTCTTCCTGTAAAGTCCTTGGTCTTCTTATACTACAGTGTACGAGAAGTAAACCGGAAGTAAAAAAGAAATCTCCTTGGTAAACCAGACCTAAACCACATTATCATTCTTTAGCCCACACATAATAGGGAGGATACAATGTTGGGGAAAATAATGGGAACCATGTACAAATTCTCTATCAAAACTGTCCTTGCAGTTTGGTTACAGCCAGAGCCTTTCCTTATATTCATTTTATTCCTTGAAAAAATAATTACAGAGATTTCTTAACTCCAAATCACTGAATGTTAACAAACTAAGTAAGCCAAGGCAATAATGGACTCTGTGTTAGTTTTACCCAAATATCTTCCTTGCTGGAAAATGGAGGAGTATTCACTGCTGGCAGAATGAAGCCTTTCATTGCTATAGTCTGCCTTTTCCAGCTCTGGTAAATTGTTTGTCGGGTGGGGGGAAACTTGGATGTGTTCCCTGGTATAACTGCATTTTGTTGGAAGAGAAAGTGCTTGATTTGAGTAAAATACGGTCAGTCAGAAACTGACTTTGCCAGAGTAGGAAAAAATTCAGTGTTCAATGATATTCTGATCCCCATAGAGAATTTGAGATAAAGACTTTAGCTTCTGGAGGCATAAGAGAGAGCCAGTAGGCATTATGGCTGAGATTTTGATGTTTCTTTAATCTTGCAGTAATGCAAGAGTTAAGGCATATTTTCTTTGTGTTTTTTTTTTTTTCCTTTACTGAGATATTTTGGCTATATGTAAAAAAGGATATTCAGCAAAGATAGATTGGTTAACTTGATCAATTTGGAGGGATCAAAGTAATAAAAGTAGTAAAATGAAAAGAGCAGTGGCTTTAAATGTTTGAATTATAGTCCTAGTTCAGCCCAGATTTAGAAATAAACCAGCGGTCCCCAACCTTTTTGGCACCAGGGACTGGTTTCATGGAAGACAATTTTTCCAAGGATGATGGGGCGGGGAGGCGGAGCTCACGATGATGCGTGGCCTGGTTCCTAACAGGCCATGGATCTGTACCGGGCTGCAGCCCCAGAGTTGGGGACCGAAGGAATAAACTATGACCTTGGGAAGGTCATTTGCCATCTCTGGCCTCAATTCCTCATCTGAAAAATTAAGAAAGTGAACTAAATCAGTGATACACCATGTCTTTGTCTTCCCCAACACTCATGAAGTTTAGAAACATAAGATTTCTCATAAGCCATATGGATCCATTTAAATTCTCAGTGGTGTAACTTTAACTCCATCTTTCCTTTTCTTCTCAAAAAGGCATATTAGAATGCATGAAAGGGACAGTAACTTTATTTTCACAAAAATACTTGAACTGATCCCACTGATGTGGAAAAAACCACAAATCATTTCCCAATTTATTTACGGTCTTATTAACAAAAATAATAATTTATTAATAAAAATTTACTTGAAACTTTCCTCACTGTTGCCACATACCCATATTTGATATAAATTATTCTTGATAACTGAGTGACTAGGTGGTTGCTAAGATACCCTGGATTGTCAATATTCCAAAATTGTGAAACTTCTCTTCATCTGAAAATTGAAGAATTCAGATAAGGGCTAGGTTTTTACAGACCTACTATTAAAGAGATGGAAACCTGAAACTGTCAAAAAGTCTGTGGCTTTTTAAATCCAAGTTAAATTACTAAATTACTAAAAATAGCAAACTTGGGAAAAAATTCTACTATTGGCCAAGGGAAACATCATGACCTCATTCCATTCCTGGTCCCATGTCTTGTATCGTCTTCTGAAGTCAAGTTATGATTTTTTAAAAGGCATTCATTTTGACATAAATGTGAATAATCAAACAGCACTGCTTTCTCCCCTCTGTGCAAGAACAGGGATGGCCTGTATTCGCTTTGTCTGAGCGTCTACGTGTGTATGGATGGGCATATGTGAGGAATGAGGGAACATAATGAGTTATGTGAGCCCTTATAAAGGTCTGGAATGAAATGCCTGAAAACCCGTCACCTCTGGCTCCAATCCATAACCTCCACAGAATTGGGTGGCTTAGCTCAATATTCTTTGAAGAAATTTCTATTTGTGAGATGAAATTGAACTGCACTTACAAATCGGTCTTCTCTGATGAAGACAGAGATTTTTTTAGTGGCTTCTTAAAAAGCTCTAAGTGGTTTCCCTAATAAGCAACAAATCACGGGACACTCTCTATTATCCAAACATAACCAGGCTCTAGAGCCTTATTCATGAGATGGAAAGCCTGTGAATTGGATGTTTTCAGCAGTCTTGGTGTTTGATCTTAATGATTCTGTAAAAAAAAAAATAATAACTGACTAAAAATGATTGATCCAGGGCCTTGTATGGATGGCTTCAGCCTCACTTAAGCTGTTATTTTATCATGTCCATGGGCAATATGGATGTGCACTTCAAAACAGTGTGATTTTTGTCTTGTGGCACTGCCAAACCCTAACCACATATTTCCTGTTCCTCTGGAGTGGTAAACTCACGTGGTATGTTACGTAACAGGGGCCCTCCATCTTTGCCAAGAGATACGGGGGAAAAAAGAACTTGAATTTCTGTGGAAGGCTAAAAATCAAAGTGAAAATATAGTGCAGGCAGCGTTGACAGGGGAATTTTCTGTTGTTGAGGGGTTTGTCAAAGGTTGTAGGTCTTATTGAAGATCAGCAATTCTGAATTCATCTAGCTGACAGGTAGTGCGACTAATACAGCAGGAAAGAAAAGTGCCCATGCCACATGAGAATGCCATTTTGAAACCATTTCAACATTATCTCGTTTTTCAATAGAGACCCACACTACTGAGTTTCGAACAACATGGGTGACTCAAGGCTTTCCTATTTTTAAAAAGCAAGTATAGATTTGGGCTGATTTAGCCAAACTTTTGCCCCAGCCCCTGTGCACTGTGAGAGATAGATAGCCAGGATTTTCAAAAATGTAGTCTGGCTACTGGATATAGACAATAGAATATTAGTAAATATCAAAAAAGCCCAACTGTTTGGAAGAGGTTTTTCTTGTAAAATTTAAGCTGTAATAACTATAAAAAATAAATCATCTCTGTAATTTTTGAAGAGCATAAGTTTAAGTTTCAAGCTTGGTTATTCATTCAGTTGAGGATTTTCAACTAAGCAATTAATATTCCTTGAAAACTGTGGAATAAAATTTCATCACACTTTTATCTGATGTAACTCAGTTGGATGGAATAATAAAATAAATAATGACCACTGGTCTGCTACTTTACAGGTTTCACAAATATTATTTCATCGATTATTGCTACATTGTGAGTTCATGTGGCTGTAATAAAATGTCTTATTACTTTATTTACCACTGTATCTCCAACACCTTGCACAGGGTGTGGCACAAAGTAGGTGTTCAATACATATTTATTGAATAAATGATTGAACCACCCCATAATGTAGGCAGGGAAGGAATTATCTTTTTTCCCATTTTGTAAGTAAAACGACACTGCTAAAAATTTTAGTGACTTGCTCAAGGTCATACAGCCAGCAAGTGGTGGTGTCAGGCCTTGAACCTAGTACTTTAGACTCCAAAACCTGAGCTTTTCTCCATACTCTTGAGTTATATGGTCTAACTCTGGCATTAATTGGTAAACCCCATAATCTCTCTGGGCACCATTTACTTTATCTATAAAACAAGAGAAGGCATTATTCCATGGCTCTGAGGTCTCACCCAGGTCTAATACGGGTTTAATTTACAATGTCATTTACAGTGTCATTCTGGCTCTCAAGAGCCTTTAATTTACCAAAGAAGTGGTGCTAAAGCTGTCAGGTGGTATGGAGAAAGGAGACTCAGAGACACTGTCACAGGTCCACTTCCTAATAGCAGGAGAAAACTTCAGACCAGAAGCTTCTTCCTTTAGGAAGCCAGGGAGGTTGCTTTAGGTTGTAAATAGGCTTTGGGGAAATTCTACCTGATTATTAACATGCAACTACTCCAGAAACATTCTGGCAATAATGTCTCTACCTGATGGTCTGGCTTACCCAGCTAACTCGTCTCCCCTGTTCCATTCCCCTTCCCCAATGACACACTCCATGCCATCTTCAACTGCATGCTCAATAGCTATAAACAGGTTGTAAGCTTTTATAATGAATT
The DNA here is from genome assembly GCA_004363605.1 of Indri indri. Taxonomy (NCBI): domain Eukaryota; kingdom Metazoa; phylum Chordata; class Mammalia; order Primates; family Indriidae; genus Indri; species Indri indri. The sequence goes on from RJWJ010001199.1 coordinate 132,580, forward strand.
CATTGGACACAGCCTCCTTTGCACATGCCACCAAGAATTCCAAGGATAGACTGCAAATCTGGATTTTATAAAAAATAAAAATACTGCTATACCGATCACATATAAGTCTCCTTTGCAGAAGCTTTGTCAGTATTTATTTAGTTGCTTTTTGGAGTCTTTTTTTTTTTTTTAAAGGAACTGATTAGTCTCAACACCTTACGGTGATATATTATTTTCCAGCAAACCCAAATACAAGCTGAAGGCCCAGTGTAAATTAGTTCCCTTAATTTCCTTCAGCCAGTTGCTTGCTTAGAATGTACATAAACAGAAGATGTCAAGAACATTTAATCTGTTATACCTGCCATGGTCAGCTTCCCCCACAGTGCATGATGAAATCTGATTACAGAAGGACTAAGAAATCAAAGCTCGGCTGGAATTAGAGACAGCTGCCTCAAATAAGAGTAGAGCAGAGTGCAACACTACACTCTGCAGAAAGAAACCTTCTGTAGCTGCACTCCTCTGCAGAATATAATTTCATTTATCACCATGGTTCCTAATTCAGACTCAAATCTCTGGCCAATCACTTACCGAAAATGTCGAACCACGACATTGCGACCATTTCTAAGAGCTGCATTGTTCAGCAGGATCCTCAAATTAAACAGCATCTTCTTTTGATAGTGAAAAGGATGATTCTATGCCCTTGAAAACTCCACAGCAAGTTAGCCAGTGGGAGCCACCTAACAGCTAAGAATGCTTTCTGTTGCAGTGAGGGGGCAAAGGTAATATGGCCCTTCAGCTCCCTTATCAGAGTCCCTTGGTTAGAGATACCGCAGGGCAGGGTGCAGGAACATTTGAACTTTACGCCAAGCTCCACCACTGGGAATTTTTCTGAGAAGAAATCCTGACTCTTTTGCTACCTAGTCTTCTCATTTTTCCTAATATATTTATGCTGTCACATGCATGCACAAAATCAATTGACAAGTACTCATTGAGCATATAATATATGCAAGGCACTGCAGTGCTGGCTGCTGTGAAGGTGCATAGAAATAACTCATTCAGAAAATGTGATTTGGCAGTGCAAAAACCCAGATGTAGACGTGACATTCCTGGCTATTTCCATTGGTTTCACTTTCCTCCATCTAATTCCCAGCCTTTCCATAAAAACAAATAGAAAGAAGTGCCCTGGAAGCTATTGTTTTGGTGGCAGGAAGCTTAGAGAGGTGATAGTAAAAAGATCTCAGTCCTGGAGGTCCTTTTGCGCCTTGCACATAGTAGGTCTTCAGTAAATAAATAGTTACCTATTGATTCTAACAGGAGCCCACAGTCAGTAGAAACGTGTGTGTGTGTGGCAGGGGGGTACTGCATGCTCCTCCCCTGGCAGCCTCTCCAGGTCACTAAGGGGCCATCAGCAGCTTCACATTCATTCATTTATCCTCAGTTATAAATCAGATGATTCAAAGTCTATTGTGTCAGATATTGGGCTAGGCTGCGGTTTCAGAGAAGGAAGACGATCTCACCTTTGCAGAGTTTACAGTTAAGTAAGGGTGATATGATTTGTAAATCAATATCCATAATACAAGTCTATAGGAGAGGTTCAAACAATATAGTCCCATATAATAGAGGAGGGGGAGTCCTCTAAGCTAGGAAGGGTAGGAAGCAGGAGTGGGGGGCTGTCTCTTCTGGTCAATTTATATGACTTTAGCAAACCCAGGTAAACATTTACTAGAAGTCTGTAGAATTCCAAAAAGTGTTATTTAAAAACTAGGAGGGAGGCAAGATAGTTGACTAGAGACATTGGTCGCCAGATTGTCTCAGAAAGAAGGTAAAGTTTTAGATGAAAATAAAAAAAAATAACATAGCACAGGTGTAATTCTGAAAGGAAAGTGCCACAACCTGACAGAGATTCCACTGGAAGAAGTTGCGCAGCAGAACAAGAAGGAGCAAGATTTCGGCAGAGATTGACCCCTGAGGAATTTGGAGCCCCATGGAAAGGGTAGGTGGGAGTGTTTGTTTTTCCTCCCCTCACACCTCTGGTAGACTGAGGCTCCTGAACTGTTGGAGAGCTTCTCTACCCTCACAAGCCCAAATGCTGCTGCCGCCAGTGAACTGAGAGATTCTTGAAGACAGAGCACTGGGCTGCCAGCCCCCTTGGGGTTGCTTCCCCTCACCACAGACCCGAGCCAAGGCAGTGGGTGCCATACAGCTTTTGCACCCATTGTGTGCCTTTGTACTCCCCAGGGAGCTTCAGCCCTTCAGTTTTCTTGTCACTGGTCCCCACACAAACATTTCCCAACTCCTGCCCAGACTGCAGTGGCCAAAGCGGGCTAGTGGGGCTCAGAGGAACTGTGGGATCCCAGAGCTTGGACATTCAGGGCAGACTGCCTTCAGGGGAGTGGAGAGCACAGCAAGGCAGGAGAGCCCCTTGGGACAAAGGGGATCAGTGTGCCAGCTCTCCTCCATTCAGACCCTTCTTCTCTTCTTCCCCTCCCCCGCCCACAGCTATCAACGCAGCTGAGGCAGTTCCCATGAGAGTCGGGATGGGTGCAACAAGGGACGATTCAGCCAGAGCTCTCAGGAGTAGCTGCTTCCCCTCTGTTGGCGTGCCCACCACACCAGGGCTCCCACAGAGTGTGCGGCTCATGCCTTTCCTCTTAAAGACCTGCAGTAGACCAAGGGGTGCTTGGACTGTGAGCTCCCTGCCTGCTGGTGATGCCCGCTTGGCTGTTCCAACAGAGCAGGGCATACCCTGAAGTGGAGGGACATTATGTCTACTTGAGCACTCCATGGGTAATTGGGGACCAGCATGCTTCTCCCTAGCACAAAGATTGAACTTGGGGAATCAGAGGACAGGCCTGCAGGCTGGATCCCATATCCTTAGGCTCCGTCGAGTTGCTCAGGGGCCTGTAGGGAAGATTTGTGAACTAATCTTGGGAGAAGAGGGAGCCAACGTGGACAGAACCAGAAGGAGAGTGTGGTATGGATCCAAGCTGCAATGCACTCGCAGAGTATACCTCCCCCACTCAGGAAAGCTGTGCTTTTAGTCTGGGGCAGGATCCTGAGCAGGGAAACTCCCAGCCCACAGCACCATCACTGGGGAGCTCCGCTAGTTTGGACTGCTGCTTGCAGCCAGACACTGAAAGGAAATTCGTGGGATAGGGGAAGAGGGAGAAGAGCGAAACCCACTCCTGACAGCCAGTCTGTGAATCCCAGATGGCCCCTCCCCAACGAGCAGACTTTTTGGCTTGGTGGGGATGCTTTGCCCACTCCCTGATACCTTTTCCCAGTGGCCTGAGAGCTGACCCTCCACCTCTGCCAAGACAGCTCTTGTGCCTGCCTTTGTGGAACCTGAACACAGGCTCACTCAACCCAGCCCTGCCGAGCTCACTCCTCCACCCACCTCAGCTGTTGTGGAGCATAAAAAGTAGCCCGGGGGCGCTCCAGGGCCCCACCCACCACCTGGGGCATTCAGCACTTCTTCAGATCAACTAGAGCCAGCCAGAGGTCCTACAAAACACCACTGCAGCTGGCTCTTTCCTGAAGGCACCACCTTTCAGGAAAAGGAGGACAACTTATACAGCTAATTACATCATTTACTGATTTAGTCACAAGGGCATGGCTGACTCTTACCCACGAATGCCACCTGCTGACTTACAGATTAAACCGAGTGTCACAATATAATTAATACTGTTCAGAAGTACAGGGCTAGGGAAAGAGAAAGGATTTCAAAGACTTCCATCTCCCCTTGTTGACAAGAGAAATGGAATCTGCCCGTGCACATAGTACACCACCGCTACAGCCTACAAATAACTAGCAATTGAGAAAACCACCACACTAAGGATATCTGTAACCAAAGTATCCATCCAGAACCTAGACCTCCATCAAGGTGCCCATAGGCAAAGCCAAAAGTCCTTACCCAACATATGCTACAGCACACACTTAAGAGTGAGGGGGAAAAACAGTCCCATCTAGACAAAAGAATATCCAAAAACAGGAAGTGGCAGCTGCTCTAGATGAGAAGGAACAAGCACAAGAACTTTGGAAGTATGAAAAATCAGAGTGAAATGACCCTCTCCCCCCAAAGGAGCACGCCAGCTCTCTAGCAATGGATCCCGACCAAAATGAAAATACCAAAGTGACAGAAAAAGAATTTCAAGTATGGATTACAAGGAAGCTCAATGAAATCCAAGAGAAAATGGAAAACCAACTCAAAGAAACCAGAATATTAATTCAGGAAATGAATGAAATATTTACTAAATAATTTTTTAAAAATTAAATAGAACTTATAGAAATGAAAAATTCACTTAGGGAAATACAAAACATAGTAGAAAGTGTTAAAATTGGCTAGATCAAGCAGAAGAAAGAACTTCAGGGTTTGAAGAAATTCTTTTGAATTAACCCAGTCAGTCAAAGATAAAAAAACGCAGAATCATGAGGAATGAACAAAATCTACAAGAAATACGGGATTATGTAAAACAGCCAAATATAAGAATCATAGGCATCCCTGAGGGTAAAGAAAAAGCAAAAGGCCTGGAAAACTCGTTTGAGGGAATACTTGAGGAAAGCTTCCCTGGTCTTGCTAGAGATTTAGACATCTAGATACAAAAAGCTCAACAAACACCTGGGAGATTCATTGCACAAAGGGCATCACCAAGGCATATAGTCATTAGACTGGCCAAAGTCAATGTAAGGAGGAACTCCTATGAGTCAAAACTCCTATGAGGCAAAAATATCAAGTAATTTATACAAGAAAACCCTTAAGACTAACACAAGACTTCTCAAACAGAAACTTTACAAGCCAGAAAGGAATGGGGTCCTAACTTTAGTCTCCTTCAACAGAATAAGGGAATTTGTCACCACTAGACCTGCCCTACAAGAAATGCTTAAAAGTGTTCAATGCATGGAACAGAACAATCAATACCCACCAGTGTACAGACACCCAAAAGTTAAAACTCACAGCTCTTGTAAAACAGCAACACAACGGAGAGGGGGAATGCTTTCATTGAGAACCAATTCAGGGGCATTTTCTTGCTACATCACCACTAAGTATTTGTTCAAATAGGCAGGCCCTAGGGGAAATTGTGAAATCAGTGAATTTTATCTCTGACTTCCTCTCCACCCCTTTTCCCACCATACTTTTTCAATCGAGGCATTTGAAGAAGGTAGACAGAGTCCGCCATGAAGACCAAAATTCTGAACAGAGCCTGAAATGCTGATCAACAAATTCAAGTATAATCTCTCCTCTCTTGTCATAGAGACTACATTTTCATTGAAGTCATTCTTCTGTTAATCATTTGTTCTGGAAGCTCTTGGTTTTAAGCAGAATCCAGGATTTTCTAGAGTTTAGATAGGGACAAAAGTCTCAAGTTTTCATACCTAGTGTTTCTTATTTTGCAATCTGGTAAATTTCAGCATAGAAGACAAGATTAGTTAATGTACAATGCAATTTATGAGGAAGGAAAAGGGTAAATAAATGAGGTTAATGATCCAACTTTGTGTCAGAGACAGATGAGATATCAAGGGTGACGTTTTCTTTCAGGGGTACCCTTTTATTTGCTCAAGTTTCCACCCAGAATCCTAGGGCTATCTCTTCTCCCATAGGCTGATTCCAATTCCTCCCCTTGGAAGTACAGAGGTCAAGCTGTGCATAAAGGAGAATTATTAGCAGACCAAAGGCTATCATGCATTGAACAAACAGGGAAATCACAGAGGTTCAAAGTTCAGAAGTGTCCCAACAATCATCCCGATGCTCCCTGGGACTACCAAATACTTCTGGGCTCTGAGTGACGGGGGCCTGGTGAGATGACTGACATTGCTTCCTGCTGACTATGGCTTAGCCTAGAAGCACTGTCTCAGTAATAATTTCCATGTCAATATTCTCCCCTTGAACCCAGGACACACGTCTGTGATGGCCTCAAAAGTCACTACTGGGTGAATGCCTTCCCTGCCCATTTCTAGTTCTTGGTGAAACCCGCAATCATCTTTGTGGTTGGTGCCTCTCTCCAGACCCTACTTTGGAAGTGCTCTTGACCTATTCTTAATTGTTTTATTAGGGTCACATCTACTAAGCCAGGGCTCTACCCTCACCTTAAGTTACTGGTTAAATAGACTCCTTATCTTAAGGATGCTCCACTGGTGACAACTCTGTGGCCTGTAAAGATGGGACTTATCCAGAGTCTGGAAGATAGACTATGGGAATCTTGTCTCTGATACAAAAGAGAAATAAATCCTTTTCATGGGATTCTGTTGAATATCTGGACCCTCGGTCATGGAGGCCAGACACTTACTGTAACTGATTTCTTCCTCCAGAATTTTTCAACTGGAGTTCAGCAACATTTCTCCCAGAGAATCATTTAGTTTATGGATTCCCAGATCACCTTCAATTATTATAGAATGTACTATTATTAAGAAATAAGCAAATCACCTGGGAAGCAGTATAAGGAGAATTAATCCAAGTGTTTGGGATTCAGTTATAGGTTGGAGAGCTGTTTATTGGGAGCAAATTACTCAGCCTCTGTAAGCCTCAATTTCCTCCTCTGTTAACTGGTGGTACTAGCAGCTCTTGTGGCGTAGTTGCAGGAATGAAATGTGATAATGGATGTAGAATACTGTAGCACAGTACCTGGCTCAATGTTCAATAAATGTTAGCTTTTGTTAGTTACTACCATCAGTACATGTGGTGAGAGCTCCCACCCCTGGCCCAGTTGTGTTGGCTTATTCTAGTCACTTTCCTAGAAATACAAATATTGAGGTGCCGGGCTTTCTTTCATCTACTCTTTGGAGTTGTATTAAAAAATTTGATTTGAAAATCACATTGTTGTTCTCTAAACTAATCAAAAATAAGAAAGAAAGAAACAGTGTTTCTCAGTGAGGATCTATGATGTGTTTTCTTCTTTTCTCTTTTCCTTTTTCCCTTAAATGATATGAAAACCAGGAACTTTGTTCTCCTTCAGTACTTCAACTGCCTAACATTTCAAGTTTATAATCTTTTATTGTGCTTCTGTGACCCTGTCATACTAACCCACCTATCTTATTTAAGATGGAAATGAGATAAAGTAATTAATGATTATCAGGTACTTCAAAACTACAAAGGACTCTGTAAGTGCCAAGGGTGATTATTGTCTTCCAGTGTAATGATGAAGTATAATAAAAATGGATCATAAAATACCTTCACTACCATGGCCGCTTCTTTCTTTGCCAGTTAAAATTCACAATCATGCCTGTTTATTCAGAGCAACAAGGGACATGAAAACAATCCAGTTGTTTTCTAAAATAGGTTCTCCCAATCAATTGAACACAGAATGACTCTGGAGACATCAGCAATACATTTTGCAAAATCTATAGGAGAGAATAATGCCATCAAGATCACCTTTGGTTTCTAATGATGTCACTGAATCCTCTTCCACCTCCAGACTCTTTTTCTGCAATGAATGTTCTGTTCACATCTCTTTTGCTTGTATTTGTTATTTTATATCACTTCCAGGTATTTGCTCTTATGTACCATGCGTCATAGCGACAGGACACTAGACAGAGAAAATAAATAATCCAAGCAACCTTGGGTTAGAAAAGGAACAAAGGGTGAATGCATTATTGAGTTTAGAAGAAACTAAAAGCTATTTGCTAGTTTTCCCATTATAATTCCAAGTGGAAAAGCATTTTAAACTTGCTGGATGTTACTGTCATACCTGGAAGCCCACCTATTTCTTGGTGTCTGGGGAAGCCTGGGGACTTTAGTTGGATTCTCTAACTATTAATAATTAAGACATATGGAGGGATATAAAAAATTGGTTTTCACTGGAGGATCTAACCATATTCTTGACCCAGGATTCAGGGTTACTTTGAACCAACTTCATATAAATGTGTTTCACAATTTTGAAATTTACCACAATTTTCAGAACATTCTGTGCTATTTTCTTCTTTCTCATCCCAACATTGCCCTTTGATTTGACAAAGTAATGTTGGCACCTGACACTATTCCTTAACTTTATTAAGCATGTATAATTAAAAGTTATTTGGGTTCAATTATTTGCTTATCTGCTTCTTGGATTATGCTTTCTCTTTTCATCAATACCAATTTTAGCTTCATTTAATCAAAGTGGTGAACTAATTAGATAGATAAGAAATTTAAAGTAAAATTGATGCATCAACCTTGATAAGACCCTAAAGCCTCCTGCAATATCAACTTCCTTTATCACTCTTCTCCCTAAGGTTCACCCTGATTTTTACATGTATTTTAACTTTGTGGGTAGGGGGATGGGGTTACCGAGGAAGCTATTAAAATCAACATAAAATTTCAAAAGGTAAGGTAAAAATGCTTCAATATCAAATATTATAGGGGAATTCAATAAATATGTAGAATATGACATGTAGAAGTTTCATATTCAATGAGAGCCTGGTCAAAAATGATCATTTAAAACTACTCGTTAGATAAAAGCAAAGATCGTAGACTACACATTTATTAAACTCTTAATGTAAACATAATACCTTTCTTACTAGATTAGTGAGAGGTCTGAGATCATGGACTGTTAGATATAGATAGACCCTGAGGATCTTAGTCTCACTTTCTCAAAATAAGGTAAAGGAGGGAGAAAGAAAATACGTGTTAGAGTGAGAAATAGAAAACAACTTCTGGACTCCTAATGAAAGCTCATTCTACTACTCATTGAGAGAAAAAGAGGAGTTTTCATTGCCTGGTGTCCAACTCCCCCCACCCCAGTTCCCACTGTGTGAGTCTTAGTCATGAGCACATGACCCAGGTGATGCTCCCACCTAGGGCTTTGAATCTTGAAGGACTAAAGAAAAAGAGGCAGTGACATGAGCTTTTCAATACTGTTATCGACCAATAGTGCTGGCTGTGTCCAGTGGCTAGCAAGGTCTTGCCATCGTGACTAGGTCCAGTGGTGGCTGTGGACTGCAGCAAAATCAGAAGAAACATCCAAACTCCTGCTGCCTTCCCTCCCTAGTTTTCCACCTTTGCCTAAGCATTTTTCTTCAGACTTTCTGTTAACTCTATGAGTTCCCTGATGGTTTCCCACTAAATTCCTTTTTCCCCAAGAATTCTGACTGATTCAGAAATTGGTATCACAAAGTAAGCTGCAGGCAACTGACCCTCAGGGAAAATTGATAAAATCAGGATTGATTGACAGTTGAACTCCCCCTTAGAGATACAGCAGAAAAACAGCTTATTAAACAGTTGCCTACAGTCACCTGGAATGCCCATTGAGAGAATGAGTCAAGGAGAATAGTGTGAAGGGCATGGGGAGTTCAATGACAGCTGATGAGGCAGCTGCTTCTTATAATAAATAGCTTAATGGTGAAAAAAGTCATTTGCCTCAGCAGATCTGAGATGGCCAAAGATAAATTCAGACTTTGGTTTGATCCTGTGTGCTGATGAATTATAATATCAGTAGTAGTCACAGCTCTGACAGGTTTCTCAGGTGCGTATTGTGGCATTATCTAGGTTAGATCGAAAGCTGGAAAATTGACATGGAATTATATGAGAGGATTTTTGAGGACCCTATGCATGCTGAACCCTTAATTCTCATTAAATCTCCCTTGCCAGATTAAGAAATATCTCCTGCCTTGTCTGATGAAACTGTTCTTCCCTTGATTGAAGATGGTTTTTCACCTGAGGGAGTTACCTTGCAAGATGAAGCCAAGTGTCTTCATCCTCCTCCCTTCTCCATTATTTCCCAAGATTGTCAGATTTCAGCATGACCCCGGGACGGGGGTGGGTGGCAATAATAAGGTCAAAAGCAAGAGAAGTCCAAAGAACTTCCAGATTTCTAGTTTATACTGGAAAAACTCTGGGAAGTGTATATGGGAATAGAGTATAAGGATGCTTGATGAAGGATGAGAAATGTAATTATAGATTGGTCTGAATCCAACAATTCAAGATTCACTGTATATTGAGAAGCTTATGCTAAATCTAGGGGGTGAATATGGTAAACGCTCCCAGTAAGCAAATCTTTAAGCAGCGCACCTCACTGCATTTTACCTGGAGAGAGAGAAGACCTGAGGCATGGATCTATACCAATTCATGAGCAGTGATTAATGGTTTGCCAGATGATTAGTGACATGGAAGGAACAAGACTAAAGACTGGAGACAAGTCTCTTCTCGCATTTGAGAAAAATGTGAACGAACTTCTCAGAGGGTGAGAATATTGATGTCCCTTGTGGATATGCACGACAGAAGGCACACAGTGTGGAAGAGATTCTTCTTTCTCATTTATTACTCTGTTTATAAAAGTTACATTGCATTTTAAGGACATAAATATAATAATGTTTCATATATAAATAGCAGCTTAAAAAAACAACACAATATTAAGAAAAATACACCTTCAATGAAGTTTAGGTTTCAACAATCCAAGAGGTTTAGGTGTTCCAGGAAAATGTTGATTAGGGCATTCTACTTAGTGGCCTGTATGTATTTGCTCAGCATTTGAACTCTCAACTAAATTTGGAAATCTTTGTTTATTTTTGTTGTTGCTGTAATTGCCTTTGGGGTCTTCTTCATAAATTCTTTGTCTACGCCAATGTCTAGAAGAGTATTTCCAACTTCTTCCTCTAGAATTCCAATAGTTTCACCCCTTAGGTTTAGACCTGTGACCCAGCATGAGTTGACTTTTGTGAGAGGTGAGAGGTGTGGATCCAGATTCAGTTTTCTGCATGTGGCTATCCAGTTTTCCCAGCACCATTTATTGAATAAAGATTCTTCTCCCCAGTGTATGTTTTTATCTGGTTTGTCAAAGATTAGATGGCTATATGAGGATGGTTTTAAAATGGAACCTGATCAAATTAAAAAGCTTCCGCACAGCCAAAGAAACTGTCACAAGGGCAAACAGGCAACCCACAGAATGGGAGAAAATTTTCGCGTGCTACAAATCCGACAGAGGGCTGATAACCAGAATCTATTTAGAACTCAGAAAAATCAGCAAGAAAAAATCAAACAACCCTATCAAAAAGTGGGCAAAGGACATGAACAGAAACTTTTCAAAAGAAGACACAATAATGGCCAAAAAACATATGAAAAAATGCTCAACGTCTCTAATCATCAGGGAAATGCAAATCAAAACCACAATGAGACATCACTTCTCTCCAGTGAGACTGGCCTTTATCAAGAAGACCCAAAACCATAAATGTTGGCGCGGATGCGGAGAGGTAGGAACACTCATACACTGCTGGTGGGACTACAAATTAGTGCAACCTCTGTGGAAAGCAATATGGAAATACCTTAAAGAGATACAAGTAGAACTACCATTCGATCCAGCAATCCCATTACTGGGCATCTACCCAAAAGAGCAAAAGTCGCTCTATGAAAAAGACACCTGCACTCGAATGTTCATAGCAGCGCAATTCATAATTGCAAAGATGTGGAAACAGCCCAAGTGTCCATCAATACATGAGTGGATTAATAAACTGTGGTATATGTATACCATGGAGTACTATTCAGCTTTAAGAAACAATGGTGATATAGCACCTCTTGTATACTCCTGGAAAGCGCTGGAACACATTCTACTAAGCGAGGTATCCCAAGAATGGAAAAACAAGCACCACACATACTCACCATCAAATTGGTACTAACTTATCAACACTTAAGTGCATACATAGTAATAACATTCATCGGGTGTCGGGCAGATGGGAGGCGGGAGGAGGGGATGGGTATTTACATACCTAATGGGTGCGGTGTGCACCGTCTGGAGGATGGACACGCTTGAAGCTCTGACTCGGGTGGGGCAAAGGCAATATATGTAACCTAAACATTTGTAGCCCCATAATATGCTGAAATAAAAAAAAATTTAAAAGTATGGTGAA
>RJWJ010001200.1:0-14926 GCA_004363605.1 Indri indri
TATTCTTTTACAGTAAGGCAATACAGACTAAGACACATACAATGGAATACTATTCAGCCTTAAAAAGGAAGGAAATTGGACACATGTTACCACATGGTTGACCTTGAAGACATTATGCTAAGTGAAATAAGCCAATTACAAAAGGGCAAATACTGTATGATTCTACTTATGTGAGGTCCCTACAGTGGTCAAATGCATACAGGTGGAAAGTAGAATGGTGGTTTCCAGGGTCTGGGGGATAGGGTAATGGGGAGTTGCTGTTTAATGGGTATAAAGTTTCAGTTTTGCATACATTCTGGAGATTGACTGCATAACAATGTGAATATACTTAATATTACTGAACTGTACGCTTGACAATAGCTAAGATGGTAAATTTTATGTTATGTGTATTTTATCACAATTTTAAAAAATAACTTTAAAAGAGGACCCTTGAACCCAAAGTCCAGTCCTACCCCAATAGACCCTGGTGCTGGGGGGTAGCCTCCAGAGATGCAGGCCTTAGGACTGCCCCTGTGGTCCAGGCCAGCCGCCATGGGCCCAGGATTGGCCCTGCCGGCAATGAGAAGGTATTGATGACCCTAATGTGGGGAGAAAATGGTCAGCTGTTCAGGGATAGTGACCTAGGAGTCACTGGTGAGCTCTTCCTCAGCCTGGGGCTGTTACCCTCTTGCTCTTGCTTCTTCCCAACTCTCCCTGAGTTCTTCCTTTTCCTTTCTTTCCTTCAGCAAATATTTATGAGTGCCTCTTATGTTCCGGGAACTTCAATTTGCTGCTATTGACCAGATAGTGTTCCTCAAGGTATGGTACAATTTTCTCTGCAATATGATTTTAAGTGGTTCATGGCCACTGATTTTTTTTTTTTAAAAATCACATAAATTACAAGGGAAAAAAATACAAAGGGAGAACTTACAAATTAAAAGAGATGTGAAAGATATATCAACCAATGACAATGTGTGGGCTTTATTTGGGTCCTGATTTAAGCAGTTAAAAAAATATATTTAGAAATTTGAACATTGGATATTTGATGATAATGAGAGATTATCATTGTTTCAGGTGTGATAATGATTTGTAATTGTATTATAAAATAGACATTATCGGCCGGGCGCGGTGGCTCACGCCTGTAATCCTAGCACTCTGGGAGGCCGAGGTGGGTGGATTGTTTGAGCTTGGGAGTTCGAGACCAGCCTGAGCAAGAGCGAGACCCCGTCTCTACGAAAAATAGAAAGAAATAAATCGGACAACTGAAAATATATAGAAAAAAATCAGCTGGGCATGGTGGCGCATGCCTGTAGTACCAGCTACTTGGGAGGCTGAGGCAGGAGGATCACTTGAACCCAGGAGTTTGAGGTTGCTGTGAGCTAGGATGACGCCACGGCACTCTAGCCCAGGCAAGAGAGTGAGACTCTGTCTCAAAAAAAAAAAAAAAAAAAAGACATTATCTTTTGGCTATATATAATGAAATATTTACAGTTGTAATTTTATAATATCTAGGATTTGCTTCAAAGTAGTCAGTGAGAGATGGGGATGGGGGGTTGAGATGGAAAATGGTCCCTCATGGTTTGACCGTTGTCAGTGCTGAGTGACAGGGCCTTTCATTTCACTATTCTGTCAACTTCGTATATGTTTGAAATTCTCCACGCTTAAAGTTTTAAAAAATATTGAATGATACAGTGAGAAAGCTAATCCCTTTTGTTACTCCTTCGATCCATCTGACTAAACTAGTCTAAGTGGAAAGTCTCTTATCTTTTTCATAAGGTCAGGCTCAGAGTCTGCAACTACATATTCATAAAATTCTTTGATTTTTAAGTCATCCTGGCTTAAGTTCTGTCATGACAGAAAATTTATATAAAATTTGTATATATTTTTAAATGTATATATAGAATTTATTGTATATAATTTATAGATTATAAAATTTTCAAACAAAAGTTTTAGCAGGTATGAATTTTACGTAGTGTGCTCCCGTGTGCAAAAACTGTAATTTTATTTCTCTGTAGCTAAACTCAAGTTAATTCTTGTGCCCTATTTCTTCCTCAGCAACAGAAAGTGTGACTAAATTCAGTCAATCCCAGTGTAAAATTCAGTCTTTTCTGGGGTCAGCTCAAAATTCTTCTTAGCATTATGCCCCTCCCCTTTTCTCCTCTCTGAAGGGACTTTTATTCCGGTATCAGAGAAGAATGGGGTGCCAGGTCTGCTCTGCTTCTTCAAGGGGTGCAATATAATTTCCTGAGTCTTTCACACTGTGCCCAGGCACTGGCTCTTGAAGTCTACTTTTTGTCCTTCTCACCTGCTTTCTGGGACCTTGGGGTCCACACCTCAATTGCTACTTAAAATATAGTTTGTGGACCAGCAACATCAGCATTACCTGGGAGCTTATTAGAAATGCAGACTCTCAGGCTCTACCCCGGACCAACTGGATGAATATCTGCATGACACGAGAGTTTAAGAAGCACTGCTCTATAGCACCTGCTAGAATCGGCCTGAACCCCCTCTCTGCCATCAATGAAGCATCCGAGCTCCAGCAACCTTTTCCCTGATTCTTCTCCTCCCATCTAATTTTATTTCCCTTTGAGTAGGAAATCGCGTATATTTTGTTGTGGTTTTTTTGTTTTGTTTTGTTTTTTGTTTTTGAGACAGCTTCTCACTCTCTCACCCAGACTAAAGTGCAGCAACATCATCATAGCTCACTGCAACCTCGAACTCCTGGGCTCAAGCGATCCCCCTACCTCAGACTCCTGAGGACTAGGACTACGGGCATGTGCCACCACACCCAGGTAATTAAAAAAAATTTTTTTTTTGTAGAGACAGGGTCTCACTATGTTGCCCAGGCTGGTCTCAAACTCCTGGGCTCAACAATCCTCCTGCCTCAGCCTTCCAAAGTGTTAAGATTACAGGCAGGAGCCACTGCACCCAATCAGGAATGAGATATATTTTGGACATATTGCTTATCCACTCTTTATAACCCTGCTTCCTAATGGACTTAATTGTTGATACTCTAAAATTTTCTCTTTCCTTAAAAAGATAAATCAAAAACTGTGTTTTAAAGACTATTTGCCTACTATGAGATTTAAATCACTTCAACAAATGATCATCCTTGAGGACAGTGTGTGTAGAAAGCTCTTCCTCCCAGGTGAATGGCGGAGATACGGACAGTGGGAAAGCCCAAGTTAGCATCTGAAAATATTAATGGCTATATTGGTTTTTAAAAATGAGTCAATCTAGCACTCTCTTAGGCAGCACATATTATTGGAACGAGACAGAGAAGATTAGCTTGGCCCATGTGCAAGGATGACACACAAACCCATGAAGTGTTTCATAAAAAAAAGTCGATCTAGAGAAAAATATTAAGTACATAATAGTATAAGGGTGTGCAATAATTGAAGCTTGGAAATCCCTAGGACTCTTTTCTGGGGCTGAACCGTTCTATACTTGTCGTGAGTCTCTCTCTCTAGAAGGCTCAGGGAAAAGCACAAGCAATTGATCCACTGAGCTTAATGCTACATAATGAGACTAGCTGGTGATGTGAAAGAAATGGGAGGCTTGGAGGACGTGTTTTGGTGTTCAGATGGGAAATGAGGGGTCTGCAGGACTGTGGGAGCTCCCTAAGGTTTGGAACTAAACCATGTTCGTATTTGCTTCCACAGAAACTACCAGTCTGATGCACAGTTGCCTCAGTAAATTGTTGTAGAATGTGTGCCTTAGACTGAGAGAAAACAATTTTTTTTTTATTTCTTAAATTATTTAGGTACTATGGCACTGGTTTTTCAAAAAAGAAAAAAAAAAAGAAGAAGAACCCACCTAATTTTATTATAAGCCCTCATGCCACCAGGTGATGGAAATTTAACCAATCAGCTGGAATTCGCTCCCCATCTGCTCACTCTGGTAAAATAATCCTATTTCAAACCTCACCTTCTGAGGGAAGTCTGCAGGGCGAGGTCTGACCTCTTCCCATGCTTCCTCGGCACCAGTCTCATTAGCCTTTTTGCTGTTTCTGGAACACAGCAACCTCACGTCACCCCACTTGCTGTTCCCTTTGTGGGGACACTTTTCTCCCAGATCTTTAGCGGGTTCACTTCCTCCTATCAGTGCGGACTCTGCTATCTGAAAGGGCATCCTGTCACCACCCTGCTTCATTTCTTCCTAGAACTTAACCATTTTTAGAAGTCATAGGATGTATTTATTTGTTTACTCGTTGGTTCTCTGCATCTCATATGAGAACACAAACTCCATGAGGGCAATAACTTTTATCTTTTTCACATATCTCTAGTGTATAGAGCAATGCTTACCATGTGGCTGATGTTTGGTAAATATTCGTTGAATGGATGAATGATCTCACACTGATCTCCCATATTTTAAACCTTCTTCTGTATTAATTATTTCCACCTCCTTTTAGTCCTTAACTGTATTCTCTGGTATTGGATTTCATGACTCATCTCTTTAACAAACTTACTAGCTTAGTAGAGCCCAGGGGCTGGGTTTCACAGTTCCTTACCCTCTCTCATAATGGCTGGCCACAGATCAGGGAACATAGTAAGTGCTCAGTAAATCCTTTTTGAATTATAGTGAGAGGATTTGGTTTAGCTTATTCTTTAAAATGAAGTTTGAAACATCACATAGAGATTTGTTCATCCTTCATATGCTACAGTTTGTAATTCAGGCTGGGTGCAGTGGCTCACACCTGTAATCTCAGCATTTTGGGAGGCTGAGATGGGAGGATCACTTGAGCCCAGGAGTTGGAGGCTGCAGTGGGCAATGATTGTACCATTGCACTCCAGCCTGAGTGACACAGCAAGACCTTGTCTCTAAATAAATAAATAATTAAAACAAAAAAATTGTAATTCAGAGAAGGATAAAGGTAAATGTGAAGAGGGAAGGTGTACAAAAGTGGCCCATTCTTCAAGTAGTAATGGGTGAAGTGGTCCTTTATGAAAGGTTTGCTGAGGCCCTAGATTGAAATACGGCACAGTATCAGGGTGACCATGCAGTCTTTTAATGACTGTATCCTGCTATCACATGATGATTATCTACCCAGAAAAGCATCTGGAAGCTAAAGATTTCCATGTGTATTGGATTCGATTAGTTCACTACATCTATAAATTAAAATAAACATAAGTTCAAAGTGGGGTTCTGAAGTAACTACTAAGACATCCTTTTTTTCTAAATCAATTAAAAAGTCATTATCAAGTATCCTATCTTAGAATGATAATTTATATCTTTTGGCTTCGTTGTATCCTCTTAGAAGTTAAAGCATGGTATTTTCCCCTCCTCTTGATTTTTTTTCCCATCTAATAAACTTCGATTTTTTTCTCTCTGTATTCTTAATGCAGCTGAGTTTCACATGACTCTTTCATTTAACAGCTTCATTTCATAAAGGCTGTTATCAGGCTAGGTCATCTCTGTACATAGCTTCTGTGATTGATATCAGCCCAGTTCTGGGAAAACTGTTTTAATTACTACTGGCTCTGAAATGCCCTGAGGAACACCAATATTTGGTACTTAGTTATTACACAGACCTTGTCATCTGAATGAATAACCTCTTAGATTTTCTAAGAAGGACTTAGGTGGATATATCAATTCAACTAAAAGAAACTGAAGGCTATGAAATAATCTACTGATTTGGGGAGTGTTCTCAGTGGCTGCTTGGGACTATCCTCTTGGCCATTAGGGACAACACAGAGCACGCAGTAGGTGCTCAGTGAATCATGACAGGCTAAAGAGTGGTGTCCACAGAGATAGATTTGTTTCTCTGGAGGTGCTCTCCACAGCCCTGGTGTAGGAGGAAGTCCGTGGATACTCACACTCTAGATCCCATCCCCAGTTCTGTTATTTTTCTACCACTATGACCCTCAGTTTATTTATCTAAAAACCAGGAATCCATGCTTATTTCATGGGACTATTGAGAGGACCAAATGAAAACATATGTGAATATGTTTTACAAACTACTAGGTGCTACAGAGGGATTACAAATGCAGTGAGACAGCAACTCAGCCCTTGGGGTGTCCAGAAAACATTGTCCCTGATCTACACGTAAGCTTCAGGGAGTCCAGGGTCCCCTAGAATACAGTACCCCATCAGAAGTCTCAAGGAGCTGATGCCTCAGGCACTCATCTCCTGAAGAGAGCCAAACATCCAGAGTTTCCCTAGATCAGCAGCCGGAGGACTCTTAAGCAAAAGACAGGTTCTATTTCAAAACTCATGGCCTCTTTACAGCTTCTCTGGATGTCAGGGCTGGGCCCGGGGATGCCCCTAACCTGGAAGGGTTGAACTCCACATTTCCATTTCTTTTTCAACTTAGAAGAAATTGTGATGATCAACACGGCTTATTTCCAGTGCCATCTTAATGTCCCCATTTCCTTTGAAATCTCAGCATTCATGCACACACACCCCTAACTAAAGCAGATACATTTTTTGTACCTCCTGTACTGGTCAGGATGAGCTAAATTTGTCTGTAGAACCAAACAATCCCTGAATCTCAGTGGAATAACACACC
The DNA here is from genome assembly GCA_004363605.1 of Indri indri. Classification (NCBI taxonomy): domain Eukaryota; kingdom Metazoa; phylum Chordata; class Mammalia; order Primates; family Indriidae; genus Indri; species Indri indri. Next base: position 6,488 of record RJWJ010001200.1, read on the forward strand.
AGAATACCACTTACTTCTCATTCGCCATACCTGGCCAGCACAGGTTTAGTAGGAGCGCTCTGCTCCTCCTGGTCTCTCACAGACCCAGGTAACATAAGTGCCATCTTGATCAATACTTTCATCATAACAAAGGCAGGACAGAGAGAACATGGCAAACCATATGCTGGCTTGTAAAGTTTCTATCCTGAAGAGGCACATGCCTCTACTCATATTGCATTGGCTAAAGCAAGTCGTGTGGTTGTTCCTAACTTTTTTCTTTTTTTTTTTTGAGACAGGGGTCTTGCTCTGTCACCCAGGCTGGAGTGCAGTGCCCTCATTGTGACTCACTGCAGCCTCTGCTGTTCCTAAGTTTAAAGGGAGCAGGGAAGTATAACCCTAATCTGTGTCTGAAAAGAGAATAGAAATATTTGTTTTTGTTATTATTATTATTATTAGAGACAGGATTTCACTATGTCACCCAGGCTGGTTTCAAACTCCAGGCCTCAAGCAATGCTGCCAGGTAGCTAAGTCTACAGGTTCACATGAGCAGACCTCAGTTTGGTTCAGTAATGGGAGGAAACTGGAATACCTGGAGAAAATTCATGCAGACATGAGGAAAAGGTACAAACTACACAAGACACTGGCCCTGGCCATGAAGTGATTTTTTTCTTATCAAAGTTATAACAAAGGACATTGAATGAAAGAATGTTATTCAAGGATATGCTGTACTATAAGTGAAAAATACATACCAGATTATGAAGACTTTAGTATACAAAATAATGTAAAATATCTAATAATTTTTTATATTGATTACATGTTGAAAAAATGTTTTGGCTATATTGGATTAAATATATTATTAAAATTAATTTCACTTGTCTCTTTTTACTTTTGTAATGTGGCTACTTGAAAATTTAACATTGTCCATATGGCTAGCTTTATATTTATGTTGGACATCACTGTTCTAATGCATAAGATTTTAAATGCAAATGCTTGTTCAGACTATCACAGCTGTTTTAATAACTTATTTGGAACTTTCACCGTATCTCTCTTACTTAGGGTGATGTGTGGGACCACCTTTGAGAAAAGAACCAGATTTGCTCAGAGTTGTCTCTGTTGTTTGTCATAGCTGCAGTGAACTCCATTTAAATATGGGAGACAGCTGCAGCTGCAGAGCTAAGAACCTTCTTAAACCACACTGTGTCCTCCTGATCCTCCCAAGCTCTGTGCCGGACAGCATCAGTGACAGTGAAGGATCTCTCTGGTAGAAGCTGCCTTTCTGGGTATGTGCAGAGCCAGCAAGCCTCAAGTCACTCGGAACTATGTTGAATGTCGTCAGTCTCTAATGGTGGGAGATCATTTTCAGATCATCACTCACAATATTTACTTAGTCAATGACATGGTCACTGAGAAGAAACCACAGTATTGTTTTACCAGCCCCTAGAGTTCCCTTGGATCCTTACCTATGTGTTGTACAAGGTCAGGTTTAAAAAAGTACCCCAGACCCAAGCTTTGTGATAGTCCATATTCTCAGCTGGATCCTTAGAATACAATTCTGGGGGAAAGACTATGCCTCCTTTTCCCTGTCCACTCCGAGGGTCAGATGGGTTTTCCTGCTGAGCCTAGCTGGTGATTTCTTATTTATTGATCAGTGAGCATGCAGAACAGGAAGTCTAGCTACTTCCCCTGGCTGCATCCCTGAAATCCTACATTGTCTTGGTAATGACAAAGAAAAACCCCTCCTTCATCTTTTTCTATGATCTAACTCTGACTCAGCAATCTTTTATTATTTGTTAAATTTCAAAGTAGAAATAAATTATATGGTCAGGTTTAAAAAAGTACCCCAGACCCAAACTGGACAAATCCCATGTAAAGATTTTCAGCTGGGTAAGACCCTCGATAAGAGGCCTGAAAAACTGTTGCTGGGATTGAAACCTACTTCTGAGCCTCAATTAGCACCTTTTTCGTGGATGAAAGGTTTCACTCCCTTTGTTAACAAGTTGAGGACCAAGACTCCCTGACAAGAATGCACCTCCTTGAAGATCTGTCCTCTTGTATAGCAGAGCCTGGCACATAGTAGGTGCTCAATCATATATGTTGATTCAATATCATGCACTTTTTGTGTGTCAGCTATCTTCCATATTGCTTGCTAAGTTGACTTAAATAATACCTTGCAAATCCAGGTTATTTCAATAAAAACTAAGCTTGGCCATTAAAGCACAAGATCCCTACCCTTCTACACCACTTTCCACGAACTTCCAGTTGCCTTCCTTCAAAACACTGTATTTTTAAAGAACCCCACACAAACACTACCCCTTCCATCAAAACGTGCTCAGGTTTGTCAGGTAGGCGATTGCTTGATTGCTTCTGCAGTTGCCAAGTCTGTGTGGTAGCGCCTACTGCATGGAATCAGTATAAATCTGTTTATATTTGTCTCATCTGCTGGGCTCTGAGCTGTAGAAGTCAGCTTTTAAACTCTTTACCAAAATCAAGCAGTTATTCAGGTAAGGGTAGTTATAATGAAAATGCCGTTTTGTGCACATGGTTTGGGGCCCAGGATGATTTGCACTGCATTTGTAGGGTACATTAAGCTTTTTTCACATATTAAATATCTTTGAATTCTCCAATAAGTTCATAACAACTCTGTCTATAAGATTAATATCTTCAATTTACTAAGGAAACTCTTAGGAAGTAAAGTCTTATTTTCCAAGGTCACATAGGAAAGAAACTGGCCACGAAAGTGAACTTCAGCTGTGAACGGCTTTGGGCGCGCCAGAAGCCTTTTGAACTCCTTCGGCTACCGTCGCCGCGTCTTGTGGGCGCACTCTTATTCTGCGCCTGCGCGCTGCTAGAGTGCTGTTCGTTTCTCCATCAGCCAGGAAGGACGCGTTGAGGTGAGTGTGGGTTGCTTTTGAGTTCTCTGGTATCTCGGAGGTGCTGCTTCTTGCTTTCTGTCTACCTCCAAGTTGAGTCGGACTCTGCATCCCAGCCATGGTGGAGCCTTTGGCTTTTTACCCTCGTCGACCTCCGCACGCCCCCGCTGCGGCCTTAGGAGGGCGGCGGGCGGGCCGCGGGGGCCGAGTGGGCTGCGGCGGCCCCACGGAAGCCGGGTTGGAAGCGGGGGCCTGAAGGAGCCAGCGGGCTTCGGAGTCGGCCCGTTGGGGCCCGGTTCCCCGCTGTGTTTTTTGGCTAGTCCGTGTGACCTTGGTGAGGTCATTTGATTTATCCGGCCCCGGTATTTCGCCCGTAAAAAGGCGTGGTGGTTTTCTCCTCAGCTGCTCGTGAGGCGTAAGGGTCAACGTAGGTGAAGCAGCCAGCAGCGTTGCTCGCTGTGTGGCAGCGTTTGAGATTAGAGTTAGGAAGCTGGAGGAGGGTCATCATGTTTGTCGCAGGAGGGAAGTCCTCCTGCAGCCTTCCTCCACGCGCCCACGGTCCTGCCCTAGCCCCCTGAGCCACGACGTGCAGGGACGGCCCCGCGCGCTGGTCTCCAAGCCCCCAGGTGAGTCCAGGCAGAGCAGCTGTTGCGGAGCTCGGGCCTTGCAGGCAACTGCTGTGTTCCCGTCCATGTTTTAATCGTATACCGTGTGAACACGGAAAACACGTACCTCATTCATTGACAGGGTTGTCGCGAAGTTACTGAGTTGATAGTAGATTTTTAGAAGAGTAAATGCGTTTGCAGTTGTTATTACTAATGTAGAGCTAGTGCTTACCTTTCCTGTAGTTGGGAGAGATTTTTGTTCTCACTTTTTGCTCACCGGTTGCTGGGGTTGTCCTACAGTTAATCGCGTTTATTTAGGGAAGTCATTCCGCAGTGGGGGTAGGGGGAGATGAAGCGGGCTAAGCCACTAAACACCTTAGGCTTTGTGGCAGGAGTTCATCCACTTTTCCTGTGCCTCTCTAGGTACTAAAATGCATTATGCATAAGAGTTCCTTAGATCTTACTCTGTTTTAAGGATTTTTTAAAAATTGTTTTATTTGAGAAAAGAAAAATAACAGTCTGAGCTATGCGAGCTATGCAAAATTTATCAGGCCCAGAGAGACTGGGGTGTGGAACTTCAATCACACCCTCACACACACCCATGCTGGGACAATTGTTACAGGCGTGTTGTTCCCGACTAGGTGCCTCACCCATGATCTGCCTGTTCCTGGATTTGTGATACAAATAACAATCAATAGCTTGTGTTATTTTAGTGTAAATTCTTGGAAAACAACTTAGGAACTGCCTATTTCTTCCCCTAAAAGCCCACTTGTAACTGCTGCTAATCAGAGTGTATATTCAGGGCAACTTGAGTCTGTGCTCCCTGGTGGCCATTCTCAAGCTTTGAGCTTGAATAAACTCCTTACCAAATCATATTTTCTGAATCTTACTATTTAAGGTTGGCATACCCATCAAGGACAGTAACTACCATGGCTTCCGGCGCTTTGCCGAAACCTCAGATGCGTGGCCTCCTGGCCAGGCGTCTGCGGATTCATATTGTTGGAGCATTCATCGTATCCCTGGGGGTTGCAGCTTTGTATAAGGTACGTGTGTTTGTTTTTTACTCTGTGCTTAAGGTCATAAATTGTGTTTTTAGTTTAAAACGTGTATTTTATTTTCATAACTAGTTAACAGTCTTTCAAAGAAACGCTCCCTTTAATGTGTTTACTGTGCCAACCCTTGCACTCACCTCAGTGTGACAGGAACTACTTCACAGTCCCCAAATATCTTGTCCTCCATCTTTAATGAAGCTGTGTTAGTTTGCTAGGGCTACCATAACCGAACCACAGAATGGGTGGCTTAGTTTACAGAAATGTTCTCGAACTTCTGTTGGCAGCGTTGATTGTCTTCGGAGGCTTCTCTCCTTGGCTAGATGGCTGCCTTCGGTCTTCACAAGGTATACATGGGCTCATATTTGTGGCCGAATGTCTTGTTATAAGGACATCAATCATAATTGGATTAGGGTCTATGCTAAAGGCCTCATTTTAACTTAGTTACCTCTTTAGAAACAGTTGTGTTCTGAGATACTGGAAATTAGGATTTAACAGATGAATTTTGGGAGAACACAGTTCAGCCTCTAACAGAAGCTAAGTATGCAGAGGGGTGGGGAAGGCAGTACAGTCACCTCTCTGTCTGAGGGGCATTAATTCCAGGACCCCTGAGGTTCAAGTCCCTGGTATAGTATTTGCATATAATCTACACACATTCTCCCCTATACTCTAAATCATCTCTAGATTACTTATATCTAATGTAATGTAAATGCTGTGTCAATGGTTACGCTATATTTTTTATTTTTTTATTTTTCTAAATGTTTTCAATCTGAGGTTGGCTGCATCTGAAGATGCGGAATCCGCTGATGTGGAGGATCAGCTATAGTTCCATTTGGCACTTTGAAGAATTATCACAGAACTGCTTTTAATACTGCCTTCTGTGTATTTTAGTGTTATGCTCTTCGTTTTTAAGTGAAGGCTGCATATTATATTGACAACTTTTTTCACAGAAATGTTTATGATAATGTTTATCACTATGTTGACATAATAGGCCATGAGACAATCAGAGCTTTACTTTTATAACTCTCTGAACTTTAATTTTTTGTTTAATGTCTGTATTCTTCACTAGGCTGAGCCCTCATTAAGGCAGTTACCATGTTTTCTGTTTACTGTGACATCCCATTTTTGGGTGGCAGACACACAAATAGGTGCTTAAAAGTATCTGTAGAATAAGAGGGAGTGTCTAAATTTCAGTATAGTGTTAGGTAATGTATAATCCCAGGTGCTTTGGAGGACACAAAAAGGTGTATGACTAAATCTCTGTCCATAAAAACTTAGTCAAGTTGGGGAGGTGAAAAAAATTAGAATGTATTGCAAGATAGAACATAAATGAAAGAATGGTTTTTTGTGGGGTTGTGGGTAATAGCTCTTTTGAGAGAGGAGGTAGTGCTTGAGCCTTCAAAGTTAGGGAGAACAAAGAGGAGGGGCAACAGTAAGCAAAAGTACTAAGTAGGCCTGTGCTTTGGGACCCTTTGAAGAGACAAGCACAAAAAAGTAAATCCTTTGCTTGGTCCTTTAGATTCCTGCTTCCTGGCACGTGGTTGTCACAAAATAAATGTGGACGGGATGGAGGGATGAGTAAATGAAGTGGGAGTAAGGACAGCAATGTGATGAACTCATTTCTTGACTCTGTCATCATTGTCACTATGAAAGTTCAAGCTTTTGTAACATACATATTCTTGTCACTTCTATCTGGTAACTCCCGGAATAGATCTATGTATGTCATTGGGCTCCTCAGGGTCTAGTGTACCGTGGGCTTTAAACTTTTTAGGCTTTAAACTTTTTACTTATAGTAAATACATTTTTGCATTGTGATTCATATATGGATGTGTGTAGAGAGTTTGTAATATGTGTACATACAACTGAAACAGTTTGATGCAATGAAATTGTGTATGATATACTCCTCATATAATTTTCTATTTTCTAAGTTCTGGCTGCAACCTTCTAAATTGGTTTCATGACCTACTAATGGATTGTGTGTGACTTGAGAAACACTCATTACAGGCTAATGCAAAACTGACTCTTGATTCTAAGACCTTTCTGATTTACCCCCCATTGTTATCCTCGTCACTCCTACTCTTCTTTTTGTTCCCCCTAGTTTTTCGTTTGCACCTTCAGGAGTTTTGAAACTCATCACTCCTGATACGCCCAACTCTGGAGCCCCTCAGAACTATTTGCTGTTACCCAATTCTGCTTTCTCCCAGGATGTGTACATGCCAGGAATATCTCATCTCATTGTCTGGCAAATGCCTGTCTATCTTTCAAGGCCCACTCAAATGTTTTTTTTTTCCTGTGGAGCAGTGCGTAGCCTATTCCCCCAATGGGTTGGTCGTGCTTGCCCGTGTTCTCAGGCACTTTGTACCAGACTGTTGTATAGCATGGGGCACATTGTATTTTAAGTAATATTTTTATTAGTGTTTGATTGGAAGGAAGGTTCCCAAAGCATTGAGGAACCCAGATTGTTATTAAAGAATAAGGCAGCAGTCAACTTCGGTTCTTAGTAGGTGCTTATCTCCTTCATTTCCCTTACCCACTTAGTGTTAAATGCTTTTGAAGACTTGGCTTTTCCTTTTTTAAAAATTCCTGGTTTTGGCTTATTTTCATAATTTCAATCAAGTTCTGTGTTCCTTACATGAAGGAGCAATCCAGTAAATCATTTTTGGTTAAGTTAGTCTGCTGTAAGCCTAAATTCATGAATATGGGTTAGGTTTTAAGAGGCAAATGAACAGTGCTTACACCAAATTTGAAATTTTTCCCTGGGTTCACCAATTACTATAATATGAAATGGGCTTGTTCTAAATCTTCAGGTGTAGATTATTTTATGGCTTTCAAGTTACTGATTATCTGGAGGACCTGAGTAGATAATTTATAAAATTTATAAATTTCTGATTTTCTTGCAGAAGTCCAGATTTTTCAGACTTTAAAAACTCCCATTTAAAGTGTAACAGACAAAATAATATAGATGAGTTTATAAAATCATTTTGCTTTTATTTTTTGGGTTCACTAACCTGAGCCTATTACTATAAAATAAAAAATGTTTTTCTTTTTTTGTTCTAACAAAATGCATACAGTTGCTTCACGTGGTACATTAGTCAGGGTTCTCCTGACTTATAGGAGATACATGAGAGAGACAGAGAGGGAGGGAGGGAGGGAGGGGGGAGGGAAAGAGAGGGAGAGGGGGAGAGAGGGGGAGGGAGGAGAGACAGATGGGAATTTGCTTCATGCATTTATGGAAGCCCAGAAGTTCCACTATCTGCTATCCGTAGGCTGAAGAACCAGGAAAACTGGTGATGTAACTCCCAATACTAATCCAAAGGCAGGAAGTGGGTGGAGGGGTAGATGGAACCATTGATGTAAATCTCAGAGTTAGAAAGCTTAAAAACCAGGAGTTCTCCCATGTCCGAGGACAAAAAGAAGATGGATATCCCAGCTCAAGAAGAGAGAATTTGCCCTTCTGCCTTCAAAAGCACCCTTGGACAGCCCCAGAAATAATGTTTACCAACTATCTGGGCATCCTTTAGCCCAGTCAGGTTGACACATAAAAGTAACCACCACATGTAGTGATGGGCCCCAGCAGACCTCAGTTCAGAGGGTGGCACTGGGCTTCTGCTTCTTAGTCTATTACTGGAAGAAATTGGGGCTTGGAGTAGGAAGTGAAGTAGTAAAACTAGCCAGGTAAGAGGGATCTCGCTGTGTGACTCCGTCAAGTAACATGAATCCATGTATTTCTGCAGCACCTTCACTGATGTGCATTGGTACTTGAATTTTTACTGGTTTTTATATGCAGGATGAGATTTTAATTTGGATTATAATCCACATATTGAAATCCACCAAGTAGTGTTTTATGGAGAATAAAACCTTTGCGATATGACAGACATGGGTTTGAATCCTGCTTGAGCCACCTGCCAGCTAGTGCCTCTTCCTAGATTTTGATCA